>NNCF01129553.1:128880-163620 GCA_002313205.1 Laupala kohalensis
TTTGTGCACAATAATAATAATAAATTTATGGTAAAAAAAGCGGTACAAACTGCGTATGACCACGTGGAGCACAATAAACTAATTTACTCTTCAGAAGCAAGTAAGGGACCATCCCATGAATTCCGATCAAGGGCCCTAAGGCAGAGGCGGATTGAAAAAATTCAGCAAAAATCCTAGATTAGATAAAAAGTTAGCTACGAGTTATAACACTAATAGCATATCTACATGTTTGTAATTTAACACAAAAAAAATTATTTTACATGTTCGACCTATTATCGAACTAATTCAAGATTTCTTGTTTCAATAAACGCGCCCCTAGACAAAAACCTAGAGAATCCGTACACATTGTTACTAGTCAATTGCCCAATTCTTTACCTCCTCCTTTCACCATCTCATACGCTGTACTGTCGTAGCCAGCACTCTTGTTGCTACGTAATCCATTAATTATCCACTGTATTTCTGTCTGTGTTATCTCCTCAATGTCCTCTTCCATTCACTCTCTTTCCCATTGTTCTTTTTGGTCCCCCTGTTTAGCTATCTTTCCCAACAACAGTTCACCAGTTTCTTTACACTTTTGCGTTGTTCCTCTTTCTCCTAGCATACTATAGGGTGGATGAAGTGAAACGAACTGACGGTGCTCCTATGCAATGCAAGAATGCAAGTTCACATCAAAGGCAAGGTGTAAAAAACTGCAATCCGTCCGGCCATGGTGCGCGGGGCCAAGTATTGGCCTCTCAATATGCAATAAGAGGATAAGGTAAATGAGACATTGCTGGATCGTATCCGTAACACATACATTCATGGATGTTTTAGAATGAAATCCATTTCTGAAAAACCAATAGAAGACTTGCTTAGGAGGTACGGACGCGTCATGTCTCGAATATCTGAACACATGACTCGAAAAGAACTGGGTATGTTTCCCCCGCAAATATAGGAGAAAGCCTTCGACTGAGATGGTTGACCACTGTGACGAGGGAAATGCAAGATTCTCGGATAGCACCCGAAAAAAGACTGCGGACCGGCAGGGAAAAGAGGGTCTAGGACAGTCGACCCCAAATAATAGGATAATGGATAGGTGGAGAAAGAAGAAAATACCAAACATTCAAGCAAAATTGGAGTTGATGGGGTAGTCCCATGCTTGCACCCGGAGAGTAAATTAGTTTATTTTCCCATCTCAGTGATCATACGTTGTTTGTAACTAACTTTTAACTGTAAGTAAACTATTATTATTTATTACTAGCTGACCCGACAGACGTTGTCCTGTTCAAATTTTAATAAATTTATTTGTGATTGTTTTGTGAATTTGTGAAAAGCTATTTTAAATGTGTGAACAAAAAATGAAAAACACGTATTTCTGAGTGATCATTGTATTGATTAACGTTTGTGGCAATGGATATTCAATTTGAGGAGGAGTACATTCTGAAGTATGCCAATGGGAAATTTTGATTTTTTGCTCTTTGTCCAAATTTCCCACTTACCTTTGTGATTTTTCTCTGAAAACTTTTCCAGGACCATAACAAACAAAACAAAAAAAGAATTACGCATATCCATCGTTCGAATCATGAGGTNATCCCATAGAAAAAAGCACTTTAAGTTTTTCCCGAATTTTCCAATTTTCCGGGCATCTTTTCCAATTTTTCGTTCCGTAAAAACCTTATTCAGACTATAACGAACATATGTCTTTAATTAGCCAAATCGGTCCAGACTTTCTCAAGTGATGCGCTTACCAACGATCAGCATTAATAATTATATAATTTTTATTTATATAGATTTTCGGTTTTTGTACCACGTTACATTACTGTTCCTCATCAATTGCGGGATCAGTTCCCACCAAAACTGAGTAAACTTTCAAAGATCAATTCTGAGGAAGTTCCTGACAATGTGTCTCGTGTTAAGCACGGCAGACGTCGGGATAAGTTATGCAGTACCCTTCTTGATCCGTAAGGCAACGACATTTTTACGTAGGTTCTTGTGTATGAGCCTTGTGCTGCAAATGACTATGTGCAGAAAACGCTCTTTGTGTACCTTCCACTGGTTCCTAATGCTATGTGTTAGGTCGGCATATTTTCTTTGTTTCTCAACGTAGGTTTTCTGCACATTTTGGGCGAGTGAGTCTGCAATGTCGACAATGATGGGCGTGTTTTTGATTTTGTCTATGATTATTAGGTCTGGTCTATTGTGTTTCACCACGTTACATTATTATTATCAAATTACACATGTGTAATGAATAATAGATACTCTACTGTAACCATAAATCTCCCAGTTACTGCCCTCGAACATTAGTTGAAATGGTTGGGCGACACGGAGAATGTAAAGACATGAAATGATAGTGATGTGATCACAGGAAAATGGAAATATGCTACCATCCACATAAATAATACACAAAATAAACGTTACAACAATTTATTGATACAATAAATATAGACACAAATATGTTTATAATTTATTAACTGAAAGTAAAACACATGTATTGAAATACAACGTCAGTTTAAAGTAGACTGAATTCGCCTTCTTAAGCAATTACTGAAAGAAACAAAAATAGTTACAATATAAAAGTGACATACAACTAATAATATTTGTAATGTAGAAAAACAACTATCTGCTTCTAAATATTTTATCTCGATCTCTCTTGAGCGTGCTGAGAAGGAGTCAAATACAATTTTTTCACTTTCTTTCTTCTTAGAGTTCACAGTTAACTTCTCACTCAGCCCTCAGAAAAGAGAACACATCTCGGTTGCCTTAGATCTGTTGATGTGTGAGTACAGGTCAGGTACGGCATCAAAGTGGCACAAAGAAAAGTCAGTGTTCTGTCCAGCAGCGCGAGGACAAGGAAGCACAAACATCTCGGGTCGCGTCGTGGAGGAAAGTAGCGTTCTCTGGTGAATCTTTCCAACGGTACGTGAGATACCGTAGTAGTCAGTGGTTGGTACGCACTGTTCGGAGACGAACAGAGAAACTCCCTCAGACGGTGAGTACTGTGAGGTTGCGCTCCAGGACACTTCACACGTCCCAAGAAATCAACCGAACGAACATCTCGACTTCACACTCTTTCTCCGTCACTCCTCGCAACCCTTGCAATCAACAAGCCCCTCAAAGCGGCATGTACACGGGGCTAGTGAACGTCACTTTTCAACGCCTCTTCATGATGCCGCGTCGTGGAGTACATAGAGCCAAAAGTATTTTATCCCGTGAATTTGATGGATTATAGCGAACAATAATTTATTCGTATATAAACAAATGTCATGTTTATAATTATGCATCTTTGATTTGAGAGATTATGTATCAAAAAAAAATTTTTTATTTAAAAAAGAAGCTTAATATATTTTACCTTAGCAAATATAATGGACACGACATTTGTTAGTGATGATGTTTCGACATAAATCACCAAAATCATTCTTTAAAAATAAATTACTTTATTTAGGGCACGGACAAAATTTACTTTTGACCAGGTTTCTCCTCGATATACACCACTGTGTGGAGTCACGAAGAGGCGTTGAAAAGCGTGATTCACTAGCTCCTTGTATATACCACTTAGCCCAACGAACGCCTTTTTCCCATGACTCCCCTTCCAGGACCATCCGCCGTGACACGCTTCTACATGTCATTGTAATTGGCACCTTAGAGTACGCGCTCTGCAGCTATGACAGCAAGAGAACAACTTATTTTTCGTTACAATATCTCCAGTAAAAATACATAGTCGGACATCGGAGCCCATTCGATTTCAAAGTCAATCTTACTAAAGTAACAAAAACTCCGGAGTACTTGCATATACTATTCTAAATATTGAACTACTACATTAAATACGAAGCAATCGATGTAGACTGATTGAAAGGTACATTTCTAAAAAACATTCTTTCAGTATCAGGCTGCCACAAAAATTACATTTCCGTCTAAATTTCTCAATAACAATTTTTCTGGATTTGAATTCCTTTTATATTCTAAGAATATTTGATGTCAAGAATATTCAAAGGATCTGTGTTCAAACAACTGCAAGCAAAGGAAAGAGGAAAACGTTTGTTTGGATGCGTGTGTCTAGGGAGGAAGCGCCTCGAGCAGTCACATGATCGCTGCGCCGCTGTTTGAAGGAGAGCCATCGCCCCCAGATTCCATGCCACGCACGAAGACTCAGAACGCTAGAAAGTATATGAACCAGATATTAACGGTATTTCTTCAAATAATATTGTCATGGGAAGGAAACATATATGTACTTTCAATGTTGTTTGAGGCAATATTGAGTAAAATATAGTCATATTAGAAAACTGCGAAATATGTTTAATAGTAGTAGACATAAATGGGTATTATCAAAGTCCCTTCTTTGAGTTATCATAGGAATGTTTCATTGGACTTGGTATAAGTTATTGATAGAACATTGATCTGATTCTTGTACCGTTAATATCTTTGTTAATGAAAAGCAGTAAAATTCGAGAAGGCCACGTGAGTGACAAACTAGTTGTGACAAGACGAGGCATATTTTAGTTGACCAATTTTCGCAAGTCCTTTAGGACAGTTTAACCCCGCCCCTGTTTCATCACTCATAACGTCGACGGGAAGGACTGACTGGATCGAACACACGTGCATACTCGAAATTAATATTGTACGTACCACGATTGCTCACGATGAAAAGTTATCATCTAAGCGCAAGGTCTTGCATAGGTTTCCCCTTACTATACTGAGACCATCCGGAGGCCGTACGAAATCGGAAAGGAAGAGGCAAGCAACCCAAGACATGTGACATCACAGGTGAGTAAGTTGTTTTAGATGGAGTTCACAGAATCCGTTTAGTGACACGACATCCCGTGGTTTCAAAGGAAACTTCTCTGTTACGATTAATGTGTACAGGAGGCGAGAGATCGATGGGTCATAAGGTAATACACACCTCGCTGTGATTATCTCAGACGAGCGAAAATTATTCCTTGCAGATTTTGAGCTAATTCACTACTGACTCGATCCACCTCAGGCATCAAGGTTTGTGACAATATAATTGACAATTATGATTGAATCAACAAAATTACAACCGAACAATGACACAATTGGATTAACTTAATACTACTTCTAGCTTCAGAAAAAAGTAAAATATTTATATTTTGTTATTTTAGTATAACTTTGTCTAGTGATATAATCTGTATATTTTGGAAGTTTAATAGAAAATACTTAATTCAATAAAACAGAAAATATCGCTCTCCTTCCCTTTAAAATGTTAGCTTCGAAATTCTCTGAGAAATTTCTGTATAGATGACATTTTAAGAACCAAATTTCCTCCTCCATGTGACTTGCCTACGATCACAATTTTTACCTTGTATCAATTTCGTAATTATATGCGATTTCGTAAAATCTTAATCCACCCGGTGAATATGAAGAGTTTATGTACATGTATGATCAGACGTTCGTGAGAGTGATTTATCAATATATTCACATGCAAAAATTTAAAAAAATATTACAAAGATTCTAACTTGAAGTGATATATTTCAAAATTAATTTAAACGAAGACGTAAACGTCTTTCCTAAAGGGTTAAGTAATGTATGGAAGCTCAAATGTATGAAGTAGAAGGAACACTCACATTGGAATTATGCGTCCAGTAGATGTTGGATGGAGGCTCAGGACTCTGTTTGACGATACACGTCAGGTTAATGGTGCTCCCCTTGTTGATGTAGAGCTCTGGTTCCCCGAGGACCACAGTCACTGGTTCTACGAGAGAAAGAGAGAAAACGAATTACGTCAATGTTCAACAAAACACAAGATAAGAACAGCGATGCCCGCTATGTGAAACAAGGTGGACACGTGATTGTTCATTAATTGTAAAAAAACATTAGAAACAGTACCAGACCAACATAATGAGACAAAAATTAATAAATAAAATTCTCATAGTGAGACTCGATCCAGGAATCTACTTTAGGGTGACCACCTCTCTGGATTTGACCCGGAGTCTCCAGTTTTCAAAGTTACTCTCCAGGCTCAGGGTCACTAGTAGTAATCTCCATGTTTGCAGTATTCACATTCAGTTGATATGAATATTCCTTTTCAAAATGGAATTCACTACGTGGAAAAATTGGCTTCAAAAGGAAAGATTCCTCGTACGTATAACGAGGTATTTAGTTTTATTTGTTAGTTCCATTATTATTATGAGTTGTCTAGATTTCGCTCTTGCGCCTAACATCATTTTGGAAACAAGAATGTGATGAAGGAGATGTTGATATCCTCTAACCAATTTTTCTGGAGTAGATGAGGGAAAACCTCAACGATAAATCTTGTGTTCTTTGACCGAGGAAAGAAATGTCGGTGGTCTCATCGGCGCTTCCAAAGTGGAATGATTCTGCGCATGACGTCACTCGCAAGTCTCCGGTTCGCAACTGGCCACCCGTGGTGTATTTAGACTCCCTCTTCCCGTAAAGTTAATTAACTTAATTTTAATATAAAGAAGATGTTTCCTCTTTCGACAATCAGAAATCAGCGATAATAATATTATGAACAATGAAATAACAATGGATAGGGACAAATTTAAAACTGCGACTAAACTATTGGCATATTAAAACACATGCCTATGTGCCGCAGGGTTCCATTTGTCTTTTTTAAAACTATTTACTATGAATCAAGGTTCACTTCTCATGACAGTAGGAGGGAGCAAAGTAAAGATCGTGAGTGTCTTTCCGCAAGTGGGTTTGGTCTCAGATGCGCAAAAGCTCACCGTTGTTTCCTTCCATTTCTTCATTTCTCATTCGACATTCCTTATTCAATAAAATCTTAATTGTCACTAAACGTTTAAAAAAAACATTTAATGTAGTATAAATTGAAAATATACCAATGTGCTACCTACTACCCATTAAATATAGTATATAGAATTCAATGTATTAATTAACCTTTTTAATTTACCGTATAATTAACCTTATTTTAAAATCGCTTCAAACGAAATATCTTAAAATGGTAACGGGTATTGCTCAATGCACAGCAAACAGTGGCATTTTATGGGAATTTGGGTTGCTTCCCATTGAACAATGAAGAGAAATGAAATAATGGCTTTTGGATAAGGACAGGCATAAGGAAATCCACTTGTAACTCAGTCTTACCATTGTAATATAGGAGGAAAACGGGATAGGCAAATTAAAAATGTAATTCAGAAAGCAGAAACAGTTGTGTATGTCCGAATAGTCCGTCGTTCAACGATCTAAAATATATTAAGGGAAAACTCCAAGACTTATACTGTCGTGAAATGGAGACCAACAGACTGGAAAAGATATCATATATCGTGCAAACCTTAGTAGCTGGACAATGGGGCAGAAAACCATGCATTGATTGTCTCAAATCAAAAGAACGATCGGGTTACAGATGGCTTCTCTTAGGAGGGTGGAAATTAAGAAAACTGAGGGGGGATCGAGACTCTATTTGCCCACTTTGCGGGGAACAAAATGAAGATTGGATTCACATTTCACTAACATGCCCGAAAACAGATCAAAAACGAACTTTTATCCAAGTTGGTGCATTCCAAAATTATGTAGATTTAGCTATTGCGATAATGAGGGACAATAGAGTATCTGTAAAGCAGTCCCTGGGTCAGTTCCTAAGCTATGTGAGGGAGATGGGAGAAAGAGTAATATGTGCTGAAACCACTTATTCAAATGAATCGTGATTTTGCCGCTTCGTCTTTTTATTTTGTTTCAGGTGGAGACATGTTGAGAAGACATTCCAAAGCATTACGTCAATTATATGTTTTTGTTTTTAGTATTATAAATAATTGTATTCTATTCTAATCTTTACTTCTAAGACAAAACTTGTATATATTACTTTATAATTTCTTTCTCTTCTTTAGGTATCTTTTGTAAATATGTTTTATATTAATTGTATTTATTCGTGTCCTTACCGGTGGTTTCCCGTGGTACCCAACGGTACTCAATATATCGTTAGTTGCAGTATACTTAAAAGATACTTTACAACTAAATTAAATAATATTAAACAGGCACTAAATGAAGCTAAAAATACTAATACGATACAAATCACAAGTAAATAAAATTATAATCATTTTAAGTTTGGCAAAATTGAAACTGCAATTATACATTCAATGAGAGTGAATACCAGGGCATTGTAAGCTCAGCCCAAGGTTCTACTTGAGGGAAATTTTAAAGGCGTACAGGCAAAAATCCTCGCCACACATTTGTACATAAATAATATTTTTTTGTAAATAAAGTGCCCTATTGAAATTGAACAAAGTTAACCTTGTTATATAAATACGTGGTCTCCGTCGTGGCCACGGTGTCAGCGTGATTGCTCGTCACCAAGTCATCCCGAATTCGATCCCCGGGCGGGGCAAGATAGCTTTTCATTTCCATATCTCAGTTTAAATAGCTGGGACGTATGAAAAGTCCGCCCTCTGCGACTAACAACCGCAGTTGTAATGCTCGGTTACAGTAGTCTGGATCCAATCTAGACGCTGTTCCTCCGATCTCGGTAAAAATTACGGTGGGTCTAGTGAGTAAACACACAAAAACTGAGCCTTACTGGAACTTCCTTATCGTCTAAAACTAACAGGCAAAGTTGTATTAGTTACATGCGCATGTATGATCCCAGAATATTTCTTTACCACCAACTAACGAGCACAATGATACGCATTTTATAGATTTCAATGATAAAAGTGCACAATAGTTAAATTTAATAGCAATCCCATTTCTAATTGGCATACAATTTTATTGAGAAATAAGCATATAAAATTTGAACTGTCACCATCAATCGTCATTGCTTTATTTCTCGGTACCTTAATACTTCACGTTGCTAATCATTTCATGCTTTTTACTAATAATATTGATTTCCACAACATGCTTCACGTTTCCTTACGTGAGTTTTCTTGTTTCACGCAGCTGTTAATTGATTATTGACAGCAACACATGAAGTTAATTCAGAAAATAAATAAAATAAAAGTAGTTCCAGTTTCATAAATGGCAACAAATTCTGGGAATGTTAATGTGAATTGAGTTGTAACTCCCTCAACCTTAAACATTAATTCTTGTTGAAATTTCGCGCTTTTGGATACCACGGGACCTGCACACGAGCTGCATCGAATGCGACTAACAAAGCTCACGAAATAAAAAACACTTCTTTGAGCATATAAACTAACCCCCATTTTCAAACCATAAACTTGTGACTTTGTTCCATTCTTGTTTATGAATGTCTTCATTTACTATACTTTGTGTAATACCCTATATACCTGGCGAACACATTCGAGTATTGAGAATTTGTAGAAAAATTATTTTAAAAGTTCCTTTTTAGTAATGGTCGTACAGAATCATTAAAATATTCTGTAAATATTTTAACGTTACAGCACCTTAAAGTATATTAAAGATATTTTATGTTGTGAAGTGAATTGTTTTCAATAACTTGTGAACTACTGGCACCGTGACAATTTAGAATCCAGAAACCTCAACTGCTTCTAGAAAGATTTCTGCTTTTATATCCATAAGTAATGATAGAGAATGACAATTACGAAACTAATTGAAAAAGGTCTTTATTGATTCTAGTCTTTTTTTATCCAACGACATCCAGTTCGTAAGGAGCTATTCATAGATTCATCCGCCTTGATTGTTAAGAAAATGCATTGTTTGGAGCTCCTTCTCTTGAACGAATCCTCCTCCTCCCCCAGATTAACATCCGCAGCACGATAATTTTTTCCTTCTCTATGACTGTCATGTTAGACTCTGGTAACCTCATTCCCCAGCGCTCGGAACACGGTCTGTTCGTAGTTCATTCGTCTGCCTGCAGGCGCGCCGAGAGAGGAGATCGAAGAAAGAGGAGGGGGCAGGTGGAATCTAGCAGTCTTAAATTCGGACTTCATAAAGGGAACCAGCGTGCTATGTCAATTCACAAAATAAAGAATTCTCTGAAATAACGCGAGCCAGACAAAGGTTAAAAGCTACCGAAAGTGAAAAATATGTTAGTTCCTTCCCCCACGTACAATGGGGATAGTCCCGTCGGTATTTCAATGAACTTCAGTGATTTAGTTAACGGGGATGCAAGATATGAGAAGAGGATATTGACACTTCGATTATGTAGAACATGTTTCATGTGCTTTTATGTCTATGTAGATAACCAAATGATATTTCTAAAAAAACAGGACGCTTTGGATGCCTAAAGAACGGTGATAAATATTGTCTTCGAAACTTTCTTGTGTTAAAATGCAGTAAAAATAAATAAAAAGATTTAAATTCTGGTCTTTTCGTAGGTTCCATGATACCTACTAATCGGATAATGAAATATGCTGTCGCAGGCTTCCGCGGCCGCTGTGAACAATATATTGGCTTCCGGGTTGCGTCGATGTGCCGAAGTTTCCACCTCCATGCTGTGGTCCTCTTTAGGGCGAATGAATCCAGAAGAAGACGAAACGTCAGCACATCGACACATTACGCGGCAACACCCCGGGAGTCAGGATACTTTTAGATAATACACACAAAACGTTATATTAAAGACCGATTGAATTTGTTGGTCATACCCACCAGAACGTAATGATAACTTCTGTGAAACGATGAATGTTTGATGTCTGGTTTACAAATCTATGCTTCAAAGAAGATTTATTTAACTTAATGAAATTTTGTAAAACTGTCTAGACGAGACATTATTTTAAAGTTTTAATCATTTTCAATTCCTATGATAAAATTGCAGTTCGTTTAGTTCTAACGTCTCCAAGGAACAAAGAAAGGTGAGTAGCCTGTACTTTTAAAGATTGCACATAAGGAGTAGTTTTCTTCAATTTGTCTTGGGACAATTTACCATTTACTTTCATTCTATTTATCTAAGTTATTATAATTGTAACAAACGCGTCCTTCCTACAATACTGTATGACGCACGTATACACGCCTCCCCATAACGCCCACGCCTTTCAACTTTGCCCTCGCGCACAACAAAAGTTGATGATTTCCATACGATTCCAATGAACCACAAAAATGCACGCATTCGTCAACCACAGCCCTCTGTACGCAAGAGTTCCCAAGTCATAGCATCAAAGTCATGGCCAACACATTCCAAGGCCAATGCAAGGAATAATGAACGAACACATGGTTCGTTATGAACTCTATGCAAGATGCTATTCCAAAATATGTGGGCACAGTAAATAAATAATCATCTATAACAGCATCCACAAGACCTACTCCCTTCTGATCCAACCGAATCTGATATTGGTTTAGATGCTCAGATATCTTCACTCGATAAGCTACTCTTGGCAACGGAAAACATTCATTCTTCTTCTTCATGCCTTAACGAGTGCCAGACGCGCTACATGTATCCGGCTTCTTCATCTCGACGAGCACATGCAATTTTCCGCTCCGAGATATTCAAAAGTCAAGCTTCGCTGTTCAGAATCCTGAACCGAATTTCAAGCCACATACTGGCTATTACATCCAATGATATGCACTTCCACGACTTGGGACGCATATGCGGAAGAAAGTATGAAACGCTGAACGCGGGCCACGCTCCGTTATCAGAATTCTACGCCAAGGCTTCATCGACATAAGATTCTTGAAGAACTTGCCTTCAAGCACATTCTGAAACCCGACCTCGGCTGCCAACTGAGAAGATTCAACCCTCAAGGCTCGGCGCTCACGGATTCAGAACCCCATACAAGACACGACGCCAAGGTCCCCCACGTCCAGTATCTGCGAGCAGAAGAACACTGGACCGCCGCTGCTGAACGCCACGTCTCCACCAGCGTACGTGAGACCCACAGTTCACGGAGACCTCACGATTTACAGTCAGTCGTTTGGCGTCACATCTTTCACTTCAGGTTTACGTAAGAAATAAAGAAATTTATTCAAACTAACCTGCATTTCAAACCGTTATTTATGTTGTTGAGAGGTGGAAGATCTTATCCCTTGGAGTCGATAAAACCATCCTCCACCTACACAACATATAATAATAATAAATTTATTGTCAACAAAGCAGTATAAACTGCTTATGACCACGTGGACGACAATAAACTAATTTACTCTCTGGAAGCAAAAAAGGGACCGTCCTAAAAATTCCGATCAAGGGCCCTAAGGCAGAGGCGGATTCAAAAAATTCAGCAAAAATTCCTAGGTAAGATAAAAACTTCGCTACAAGTTAAAATACTGATAGTACTAATACTAATAAAATGTTAATACGTTTGTAATTTAGCAAAAAAATGTATTTTACATGTGCAAATTATTATCGAACTATAAAATATTCTGAGTAAAGAGTTTAAAAATCATAAGAATTGAAATAACGCTAAATTCACGATTTATGGTTACAATAAACAAGCCCCTAAAAAAACCTGAAGAACCTGTATAAGAAATCCGCCTCTACCCGAAAGGAAACCGGAGAAAAACCCGGGCCAGGATGGGGCTACAGAATTAATGTACACAGCCGTGTCAAAGTTGACTACACATAAAACTAAATTAATATGAACAATCATAATACAAACTGAACAATCATAAAACACAACAACCATGCAAGAAAATAGTTTTTGAATTGTTATAAGCTATTTTAAAAGTACTACAGCAATGGCGTGATAAAGTACAAGACGGATTTAACTTTTATTAAAATGAATAAATTCTTTTACATTGTAGAAGCTCAGGTGCAGGAGGTAGTTATTAACCACTGATTTGAAGATATTCAATTTCATAAAATATTTTATATTTTTGGGCTCGGAATTATTTAGAACGATTCCCGAATGATATGGTCCTTGTTGGCAAAGGGTGGTTGACACTCCAGGGCGATGAATATTATTACTATTGCGAGTATTGTGTTCGTGAACGAGACTGTTTCGTATAAAGCAAGGGTGGCACTTCAGTAATTCGGTCTTACCAAACACGACCATTTCATAAATATAAATGCAGGGAAGTGTTAAGATATTTAATTCCTTAAATAAAGGTTCACAAGAGTTTCGGGGGTGAGATTTACAAATTATCCGAACTATCCTGTCTGAATTCTGAAAGTTTGAATGCTCTGACCGGAATTACCCCAGGAGATAATGCCGTAATGTAAATGGGAGTAAACGTTTAAAATTATACACACACGGGAAATACGTGGACTAACTACGTTAACTAAGATTGGGAATGCGTAACACAATTTGCTTAATTGGGAATTAAGATTGTCAACGTGACAATTCCATTTGAGGCTGTCTTAAATACGTAGGCCTAAGAATTTTGTATTCGTAACAGTTTTTAATTGTGTTCCGTTTAAAGAAAGAGAAACTCGGGGTAAAGATTTTGTATTACTATTGTGAAATGACATAGATACTGTTTTGTCAGCGTTTACAATGAGACGATTTTCATGGAACCAAGGTGAAAGGTTAGACAAAACGTTTTGAGCATTGGCGTGTTTACATAGTAAATTAGTGTCATCAGCAAAAAAATATCTTTTGCAATTTCATGTGGATGATATGTGGATGATATTCACATACAATATATAGAGTATAGAACTGAGAATTGAACCTTGGGGTACTCCGCAAGTAAGTGGTCTTGTTTCTAAATAATTTTATTTTTAGTATAGGATATTTCTACCTGTTGATATCTATCTTTTAAATAAAAAGTTAGCCATTGATGTGGAAGTCAACGAATGCCTAAAGGATACAATTTGGAAAGGAGAATTTCGTGATCAATGACATCGAATGCTTTGGATAAGTCAAGAAAAAAACCCTGAAGATTTTCTCCACGGTCAAGAGATGTGGTAACATCGTTTAAAGAAGAAAATATGGCGGTTGTAGTGGAAAAGGATGTCCTAAAACCGTGTTGATCGTCAGAGAGAATGTTATTTTTGGATTTAAAAAATATAGAAAACGCTTATGGAACAATTTTTCTAGGAGTTTTGAAAAAGTGGGTAGTAGAGATATTGGTCTGTATTTTCCAATCTTAAGTTTGTTTCCTTTCTTGGGTGTAGGTTTCACCTTATCTCTCTTAAATATGTTAGGAAACACCCCGTCAATAAAGAACTTTTAAAAATATTTATGAGTGGATTTAATATAGCATGGGATGAAAATTTAACAATAAACTCGGGTCTATCATATATGTCTGTTGAAAATTTGTTTTTTCAACAGCTGATGATTTTAATGACTGCACTGGCGTTAGAATCGGAAGTGAACATAGAATTGGGTACGTGGGTGGATATAATTGGAGGACATTAATTTTGATGTATTGAGTTCGTTATTTTACCTATTTCTGAGAATTAACAATTAAACAAATTTGCGATGTCCTGAGGATTTGTTACGATTTTGCCATCGTTTAATAGAGAAATATTTTCTTCGCGGTTTTCAGAAGTTGACGTGTAATTTTTTAACAATATTCCACATGGCTTTCATCCGGTTGTTCGATTTTAGTATATGCCTGTCATTTTCCATTACTTTATCGGCGTAGACTACTTTTCGAAGAATAGTCTTATATTTACGAAAATAATAATGGAATTCCGGTAGTTGGTTATAGAGTTTTGAAAGATAATGTAAACGACGTTTGTTTTTTGAAGAAACCCTTACATCTATTGTATTAATTAACTTGCGTTATTGGAAGCTATGTTTTAGGAATATTGAGATAAATACGTTGAATTTGTCGTGTGTGTTTTGGCAATTTTGAACATCTTTCCATGTTTCTTCACGCAATTAATTTATAAATATGGATTGGCTTGTGTCATTCAACTCTCTTGAAAACTTGTAAAGTATTTTAAGTGGCTTTAGTTTATCTTATATACTCAATACTTGAACAAGGTGATCGCTGTATCCGGCGATAAACATTTCAGAGAAGTAGAATATTCCATTGTTGACGATAAGTTGATCTAGCAATGTTTGAAATGAAGTGGAGAGGCAAATAGGGTCGTTTATCGTAGTAATAATGTTGAAGGAATCGATAAGTTTCTTGAATCGATTAATTGGTAAATGTGCAGAGTCGGATGTACTCAGGAAATTGATGTTGAAATCACGAGAGATTTAATAGATTTAAGTGTGATATGTTTTAAAACAATTTCAAAGTTTCGAAAAAAATATCGAGATCTGATTGAGGAAGTATAATTATTTTATTTTTGCAATGAGTTTGTGATTCACGCGAAATGGAATCGACTTAAGATTGTGGAGAGGAATTTTTGAATTTTGTGCAGCTTCTAGTTCTGGTTCAAGTCTGCACATTGCACCCGAACGCGATTGTCACCTTCGAGTTCCACATCGTAATTTTGAGCGCAAGTTGTAACTGTGTATGGGGGCGGCAGGAGATGTGGATGGAGAAATATATGAGGATGTGGGAGTTGAGGAAGGTATAGGTGAAAGAACAGGGACGGGAGAAGAAATGGGTGTGGGGGAGGAGGTGATGTTGAGGTAGGATCAGAGGGAGGTGGAGAAGGAGGAGATGAGGGAGGTGCAGGAGGAGGTGTAGGAGTGGGTAAAGGGGTAGGTGAATGATATGAGGTCAGATGCTTCGCTAGGAGAGAACCGAAGTGATGTATCCCAGACAGTCTCAGATGTAAACCATGCTGGGTAAAGTACTTCAGTCAGTCGTGGTTGCAAATAAAATATGTTATTTTTTTGTCTGCCAGGTGACGTTTTAGGGTGATGTCCGCCAAGTTAATTTTGTGGTTTATTTGTGGAACGTTGAAGCGTGGAGGCAGGCTAGATAGTACTACGTTTGTGTGCTGAGAGGCCATTTTTAGTTTTTGTAGATGTTCAGACGCGTTGAAATGACCTCCCAAGCTAATATCGTTCTCTCCACCTATGATGATTACTGTGTCCCGTTCTGTGAGTTTTTTGGAGTAGGTGTCCAGTTATCAAATAACTTCAGCAAAACGGACTTTTGGCTTAAAGAAACCGGAGTCTGAGAACTGACTAGGAAGCAACCCATGCAAAACGGAGGACATCTTATATTAAATTAGTTAAATTCTAAAATGCTCGGGAAGAGGCCAATTAAAAAAACCGGCGACGTGGTGAGTTCAGCTAAAAGTAAATAAATTCAGGAATATATGGATACGCATTATCGTATTACAATATTTAATTCATTGTTTTATAATAAAAAATCAATATCTGTATCAAACGATATAATAGTGTTGCAAATTTAATATTGTGTTACTAGGAGAACACATTGAATCATTTAGATACTTCTAGATAGATGTGGTCATCATTATTATCGCTTTGAAAATCTTGCCGACAGAATTGAATATGTGCTTCAAAAAACTGAATTGAGAGAGGAGTAAAGACTCTACTAACATTGGATGTAGAGAAGATAATAAAATTTAAACCGTGTATTTCTATCAATTTTATTTCGTAAAACGAAATTTTTTGAACCTGAGAAAGGAAAAACGAAATTTGTTGAAACAGAAACGGTTGAAGTATATACGACAGAACAAAAAATTCTGTTGAAAGTGAATGCAGATGTAAAATTATATTTTTCACTCCAGTCTCCTTCCTATAAGCTAGATTTTCACGTCGTAACGAAGATGAAAACGTTGTTAAGACTGAATGACTCGCGCGCCATCTTTGCTTTGTAACAAACAGCCTTATTCATGAACACAGCACTCGCAATTTGACTAATATTCGGCGTGTCAACCACTCTTTACGAAAAAGGGCCATACCATTCTGGAATAGTTTTGTGTAATTCCCTTCCTAGAGATACGATTATATCTAATTTTTTTTCAAATTCAGGGTAAAAGGTTTCCCACTGCATCATCGTAATGATAAAGAATTTAGTGATTTAAACATAGTCAATATAAATTTTATTATACCATTGAATATTGATTTTTTTATAATGCAAGTCATTATAAAAGAATGTAACATGCTATTAATGAAAATATTTAATTATGAATGTTTGTATGTTATAAGAAATAACATACTTATAAGAAATTATTCATCTTTATTATTTTGTAATATAACCCTTTGTAATACTATGTAGATCTGTGATTTAAGTATCTAAAGTTTTCCTCAGAAGTGGCACATGCTAAGTTGAGTCACACAGTCGTGCGCGACGCTAGAGTGATGGCGTGCGATCAGGAAGTGTCCGGCTTTTGAGAAACAAATGCAAGATTTAACTAAGTGAGTGTTCGTCACAGTGTCTGCTGTGTAAATTGAGATTTTTTTAATCTGTAAATTTTCTGAATGTTGAAAGAATCACAAATTTGTATTAGCCCTGATGAAGGCCAAAATAAAGAAGGCCGAAAGGTTGGTATGTTGTTGTTAGGAGTTTTTACTTCTTCAATGACCAAAACGCAAAAACCTTACCAATTATTGTTAAAATAATGTAAATTACTTTTCTACTTCATCTCGTCATTAACTCTGTGCCCTATTCTGACCCCTGTTTTTCTATTGTTTTTCTTCAGGTGGAGACAGATACACGCATGGTCCCTTGCATGCTTCCGGTGTAACTACGTTTTTTGTCCTCCACATGGTTATACGCCGAGTGTAACTACGTTTTTGACTAATTATTTATTTGGTTATCAAGCTAGCACCTAATTCCAACAAAAATACATTAAAATATTATTATTTTTTGTAATAACAAGTATTGTACATTTGTTTTAGATGCAGAAGATATATGTTTAAGTAATACAAAAATTCCTATTTCCCTTCTAGAGCTTCATATTATGGCATGTTTTCAAAAAAGTATTTTTGTTTTGAAAATTTTAATACATGTTGACTCAAGAAAGTTTCATTAAATTCTTTTAATGATCTGTTCTTCCGATATATTATTTCTAACTACTGTATTTTTTCTCCTTTTTCCTTTTCAAAGATGTCTTGATCATTGTCTTCTTTCTGGAACGCTCATTTCGTCAAAAGTCTTTCCCCTCGTCTTCCTTGCTGCAACAACCTTGTTACACAAATCCCGTCAAATTTTCCCTTGTCACATTCTTCCTCTTCAAAGAATATTTTCCGCCGTCGCTAGCAATACAGCGCGTCTTTCTCCACTTTCTTCCTTTGCTTGCCATCCGCCCGCCCTTCTGGCAACAGCCACCGCAGCAGGCTGCCACCGACGACAGACCCCTGCTCCCACCCGACCCACGCGGGGATCCCCGCAGGCCGATATTAATTAACGCAAAAAGCCAAGTGGAGCGCTAGCGCCGTGTTGGCTCGCTTTTTGGCTCGGTCGCCGATGGCAGCGCTAACAGTGGAGTGGGATTGAGAGGGGAAACGAAGAGGAGTCCTGTGAACGAGAGGGGGGGGATGAAGGTAGTGATACTTGGAATAATGTTATTTATTCATTCGACGAGATCCACGCAATATTAACTGGTCTGGCAACTTATACCATTAATGTCCGGAATATTTTCAAATTTATTAAGTGAAAATATGTCAATGCTAGTTTTTTTTTAATTTAATAAGTTAAGTTTGATGTTAGGATGTGTGGGTTATATGTATGAAATGCAAATCTGCGTTATTTCCTGGATATTAATTTTACTTGGGACAGTTTTTTTGAGAGACAGTATACTACAGTTTATTTTCATCCACCACGAAAACGGAAATCCTCGTATTTTTCATTAAATCCCTATGCGGGTTCATTGACAATAGGTATCGTCAAAAGAAGCAGGTAGGGGAGGGATATTTCCGCGAAACCAAAATCAAACACTTTGTTTTCGATTTGTAGTTACAAAAATTAACGATACTCACTTGTTCACAATGATGTGTCACTTTAGGAAGATTATTTGTTCTGTATGATCACACGTTCTATTTATCTACAGATATATCTGTTTATCAAATACCATAAAGTAGTATGAAAGCGCGGGAAGGACACTAATTCGAATTCTTGTGTGAAGGAATCTGGGCGAGTTCAGCGAGACATTTTATATGTGTATATAAATATTCACATATAAAATGTCAGTGTCTAAAAATTCTTGTTTCACTTGTGTATTATGACCCAATACAAAACGCCATTTCTAAAAGACTAATAATATAGTTTCCTTATTATCTTATATCGTATAAATATTTCGTTGTAAGTAAGGACAATTTGCCCTCCATACTAATAAGTAAAACTAATAAGTAAAACGCTACAGAGATGATTTCAAGATACTTCATGTGTCTTGAAAATGAAACCACATGTAACATCACACCTCAACCCTGATGTGATGTATTTATTCTTTTGGTAGAAGCGGGATCCACATACATACCAAAATCCCTATGGTAGTTTTTTTCGCTGCCACCAGCTCGGTTTCCCGAGCAACCAAACTCACGTGTAATAATAATAAATAAGGATTTATTACAAATTACATGAAATCTGAATTGTTTACAGACACAAACTCCCAAAATCATCAATAGATCTAATAATCGTTGACTAGACAAATAATGCTGTAAGAGAGCATCGTTTATACTTTGTAAAATATAGTTGAAGACAACTAAATTTTAATAAACCCTCAGGTTATCGGTTCTTTCCGAAAAGATAAGTTGTTTTCACGCAATAACTAACTGAAACTAGTTACGCCCCTCGCACCTAGTAATGAATTCATTAAGTCTACCGCAGCACCCTTAACAAAACAAACTGGTCTCCACGACCAAAACTTAGTACAGTCACTTGTCCGTGCTGACGGATCTCTCTACGTTCCTTTGTAAAGAATGAATCTACTAAGTCTACCGCAGCAACCTTAACAATCTGGTCTCCACGACCAAAACTTAGTACAGTCACTAGACAGTGCTGACGGATCTCTCTACGTTCCTTTGTAAATAATGAATCCCCGAGGAGGTTCACACCTCGCAATATATATTGTTCTAGACGTCACGTGATCAGCGAATGACCACGCCTTCGCCACCATCGTGCAGGCATTTCTAGGAATGCAGAGGCGCCGTAGAGGACGAATCGCTATGCGCGTCACCCCGGCGCTTCGCAAACACCTGTTTAGTTTCTTTCTTTTCTTCGTGGAATTAGTCTTTGAATACACTGGTACAAACTTTCCTTAAGATGAAAAGGGTTTATTTGAACAATGCCTTCACACGGAAAACTCGTCGCACGTCCGTCTTAGCGCGGACCGGCCACTTATTGTCATATTCTTAACAGCATCCTGCTTAGAAAATACAAAGAGCTATTAATATTTTGCAAGTTGCTGGCGTGTCCTGGCGCCGACATTACACCACAGTTCAATCTTAATTATAATGATAAAGGCTAGATCTGCTTATTTATGCTTCATGGAACCAATAGCTCTTACCTGAGGAAGCGACTCTCACGTAATGGCAACTTTTTTCATCATCATTTTCTTTGTTTTCCGTTTCTTAGGGTAGTGCCTTAATGACTAAGCATATAAATTCTATCTCAAGGTTGACGCTGTATTCTCTTACGTTTCAAGAACATATCACAATTTACCGGAATGTACATTTTTAAATATTACCTAAATTTATATATTCCTCGAGAATTAAAAAATATGCTAACTTACGAAACGTTTTAAAATTTCGTAGTAATCTTTTTTTTTTTTTTTCTTGGTAAGAATACTGAGTGAAGTCTGTTTGGAGATCAAGTAATTGTGGTGGTAATGTTACATGAGATATATTCTGAGAGATTTTCCCGGAAACTTAAAAAAAATATAATATAATAAATCGGGTATTAGCGCATGCGAGACGAAATGAAGTGTATTGCAACGTATCAGGAAATATATCACAAGACTATTAACTACAATTAACACCATGAATTGTGAAACAAGGAATTATAGTGCTTAAATTGAACAAATTATGGTAATGTTGTATTGCTACATTTACTTTAACTTGAATTTGTTGGTATACAAACCTAGTGACCAGAAAGATTAATTGCCTGAATTATCAGACATAACATATATTTAAATATAAAGCTAAAGTGAGCAGTAATTGAATATTAAGAGTATTGCAAAAAATGCAATATATTTTGGAGTACTCTTTAAACACTAAATTTTGTTGGAGTACTCCATCGCATTCTAGGTGTATTCATCTCACAAGAGTATGCTCATATTCCAGGAAATATCAAGTCGTAAACTGGACCAGGAAATCTGAGCTAATTGCCACCAAACGATATCTGGGTAAAAGTTCTCACCATGCATATATTTGTTCCGTGCGCCCTTCACGTGTATAAGATATGTGATAACTTTCGGTCAGGTGAAAAAAAAGCGACGAGCCGGGAAGCGAATCCCACTTTGATCGCAGGGATGTTAACCACTACACCACTCCTTCGCCTTCCACAACAGCACACCATTTCCACCCAGACCTAAAGACCGGAGATAAGTGAACCAGGTGTCACACACAGCTGTGCGCACTTAATTACCGGTTTCACACGTACCTACGTGTTAAGGTTCGTTAGGCATATATTTCTTCCGTCTGTTTTTTTACATGCACCCCGAAAAAAGGGAATTCAAAACTAACATTCTCAGATCCACGACTTTCTGCTCGATTATGCACTAGAATTTGGGCACCAAAGTATTTCTGCGGTATCAGAGGAATTTTCGCTCCAGAGAGTAATTCTCGCAACTACGGTTAAGTTAGTGGAATCCGATTTAGAAGATAATATTGAAATATAGAAGGATCTTACAGAGATTTATTTAATAAGAATTTTATTGATCAGTTGATCCCTCCGTCTATCCTTCTCCTGCTTGAAACCTCCTACTCACAACTGTTCGTAATGGCCTAGAATCTTACATGTTTAAATATATGGCGGTCTGCAACGTCGCTACCCACGCAGACATCACCGACACTGAGCCGACTTCAAAATCAATTCAAAGGACGACGTCGAATAAACGACGCCGTCCCGACGTCGTATTTCATGGAATGTGAAGTCCAGACAACGTCATTATGTGACGTCCTTACAAGTATAATAAACTAGGCTGTTTCGACGTCGAGATCGAGTCGAAGGACGACGTCGAATAAACTCCGTTATACGACGTTGAGACGATTCCGTTATAATAATAATAATAATAATAATAATAATAATAATAATAACGCATGGGTCTCCGCTCCTGTTACTTGTGGCCCATTTCGCTTTGGTTGCAATCTTATGGTCGGAACCACATTCGCAATTTCGACGTTCCGTCTTTCACTGCCGTCTGGCAGTGGAAGTTGGAACTTTACTTGGGTGCATTTTTCGTCAAGAATTAATTTTGTCGAGAACATCCTATCTATTACTAGTTTACGGAGATTACTATTTTACGTGTATACTATTCATGGTTCCAATAGTAAGATGGAGCAATACAAGAGGATAAAAACTTATTATTTATGATCATGTTACAGTAGCTCAGTAGTAGCGTGCTCACCTTGCGAAACAAAGGACTCTGGATCAAACCACGCTGCAGTCGGACGGAGTTTGTAAAACAACAATCTTATAGGAATGTGTCTTATAAGCCTCATATAACATGATTTAAGAAGGTTACACTATGGATAATTAAAATGATAATTCAACATCTTCAAGAAAGTCGTGTTGACGACGTTGTTATTGAGTCGTTACCCGGCGTCGAATAAGCTTTTTTTACGACGTTGTGAAGACGCCGTTCTCCGACGTTGAAACGACGTTACATGCGAAAGCGTTGGCTACATTTTCACAACATTGTTTTTTGACGTCTCCACGACTTTGACGACGTTGTAACAATGTTGTTGCGACTCGAAATTTCTACGTGGCTATGTATCGGAACTCGTCTTTTATCGCTCATTTCGAATCGCTCATACATGTTCTGCGTGAGCTCCAGAGAATTTCTATGTTTTCGATACAAGGACATAAACTTAACTTGATACATTTAAAATACTACTAGAAAACATTGGTCGTTCATGGGTTCGTAATTGAAAATGCGGAAAATTTAAAATGAACAAATTTGAGGTGAATCACTTCCCTCTGAGAAGAAATCCATAAAAAGAGCATTTAAAAATATGAGAAAGAAATCCTCATTTCCATATATTTAGTTACTGTTTAAAGGGAAAAAGGGTAGGATGAGAGGAACTGATCTATTACATCGAGAATAGTATGTTGAAGGTGTGAGGAGATAATATGGTTCGTTCATAATGTACAAAATAAGCTCATAGCCATCTGCGTAAAATTGTGAAGTTGTAAAACTCTTCCTCAGTGCCTAGGAGTGATATGTGCAACAAATTTCATAATTCAACGATAATTTTGATCTTCAAACTTTTGAGAAAAATTCACATAGACTAACAAAGACAAATGGAATCTTAGTTCCTTAGCATTTCCTACGCAAATTTTGTTAAACCTTACACAACACGTCAATACTGAGTATATTTTCCAGAAATGTGCAACCAAGTTTCATGTTAAATTTTCTCATAAAATTTGTGAAAAAATTGTAAATAATTATAAAATTTTAACTTATCCTTACTTTACACCCAATCTTACTAGATTACTAATAATACTCTCGCATTTTCATAATAAAGGTGTTTTCGTAAACAAATATCTGTATTAATCAGTATTAAATGTTTGTTTTCCTGAGAAATTATGCAAATAAAGAACTGTTAATTTAAACAAAGCAGGTAATTTAATCAAATGGATGGAGCAATGTGAGGGAAAGAATGAAAGGAAAAAAGCCGAAAGAAGAGAAAGACTAAGAGGGATACACCAATAAAAAAAGAGGGAGATGGAAGAAAAAACGGGAACATCTGAAGACCAAAGAAGAAAATAATAAAACACGAATGGAACTAGAGTTGAGCAATGAAACGACGAGTTTCAATCCCATAAAGTGGAGAATGTTGCGCAACGCTTCATTTAAATCTTGCTATGAATCAAATCCACCATTTAGGTGCTTCTTCAAGTACGTTAGACAAGTCTTTCGTCACGCGTCCGTCGCTGTTTCAAGCGGTGCGTCTATATCCAATGGACAAATATCTTCCCCGAGATATAAATGAGCCCCATTCTACGCTGCAGAGACATGTAGGATCCCAAAATCATATGTAAACTTACTCCGAGAGTAATGTGTGTAAATTTTACTTAGATTTGGTGTAAAGTTAGATTGACATCAAAATTTTAAGTGTAATTAAATAAATAATGAAAGACTTACGACCTGGACGAACAGTATATATTTTGTGATAAGAACTCACTAAGTTTCGACTTAGTTTTAAGTCGTCGTCAGGTGATTCAAATAGAAATAAATTATAACAAGAAACATAACAACAGAACAATTGAACATGATATTAAACATAAATATAAACTTGGTAATTGTGGAGCTTTAGCAACATTATCAAAGCATGATAAATTAAAAGTCGTTTTCATGTTGCTCATTTCTTTATTGGTATTAGAAAGCTTTTTCGGCTGCATAGCAACCATCATCAGTAACATACACTGAGTGTTAAGGAATATTTTTGGCGAATGCAAAAATATTCCTTAACACTCAGTGTATGTTACTGATGATGGTTGCTATGCAGCCGAAAAAGCTTTCTAATACCAATAAAGAAATGAGCAACATGAAAACGACTTTTAATTTATCATGCATAAATATAAACACAAGATACGTTTACAAAAAAGCAGAAACTACAGAACAATGTTGTGAGTTCTTATCACAAAATATATACTGTTCGTCCACAAAGGGTCGTTAGTATTTCATTATTCTTTTAAGTATATAATACGCTGGACGTTAATTGTAGAAGTAAAATTTTAGGTGATTCGACGGAAAGTTATGGCCATGATATTTTACTGATACTATATTACAAAATTAGAAAAAAATGTTCTAAATGATCATTCTTAACATCAAGTCATTTATAACGAAAATAGCTTCACAAACATTCGTGTTACTTAATTAAAATATTGAACAAGATGTATCTAGATACCATCAAATATGAGTTTCCTTAAATTGCAATTGAGGATTTATGTATGTAAAGGAGGATAAGAGTATGCAGCTAGTAGCTTTTGGAAAAATCTCTGGTAGTAAAAAAGATAATAACTTCAAAAAGTTCTTTATTTATTAAAGAACAATTACACACATTCTCGTTAGTTTCATAATAAATATAAAATAGGAAATTGGAGAAACAAAAAAAATTCGAATTGCACGCTCTTGGGCTACTATATGGGGTTTAGAGTATGCACTACCATTACTCGCAAATAAACGGCCTTCTGCCTTCGTAGCTGTATCTACCACTACCTTCACAGCACGGTAATCTTCCATTCCTTACATTGAACCCAATCGTCAAGATAGGATTGTCCACATCCTAAACGCAATGATGATTCGTCCTCCTTATCCTCGTCAGTTACAACTTACGCCCATTTAGTGGAAGGTTTCGGATCTTTGTGAGATAGTTTTGGATCTTCGTATCTCATTTGTTTCTTAATATTTCGTTTTTTTAATTTTGTCATTTGCTTTCACAATTTTTTAAAAACTTTTTCTTCCATTCTTTTCTGATTTCTCTTCTCAAGGTTCTGTTTTTTCTCTTTATTTGCCTCTGAATCATTTATAAATGGAGAGGAAGTTATAACTTATATGCAGAGAGTCATAACTTCTATGCAGATTTCTGTGCAGATATCGTCCTCAATTCGTGTCACTTGAAAAACCTTTTCTGCAAACGTAACATGCTGCGTATTCTTGACCTCTTGAGAACTGTTTTACAGAATCGTCGCTATGAACTACCACCCTTGAGATACATTTTTCTGACTCACGTTAAATTGTTGCTCATGAACTGTACTTTGCAGTCATATGAATTAAACAAACATGGGTTTTTAATTTTTCATCCGATAAACTTAGCGTTATAAGACTCTAAACTTGCACACCAATGATAGAAAAAAGATATTTTACGTCATGTATTGCAAATGAAGTTGAGCACAGCGATGGCTCTACGACTGCTGTTATAGTCACACTGAAAAACGGCGCAAACGACCGGCGCAATTTTCCCTGCGTATTCTTAACCACCGATATCCTATCAGTTTCTTTTTCAAGTTTCTAACTAAAGATGATTGCAATCTTTATAAAATTTGAGAGGTTTTCACTCTATGTCAGAAAGTGTTTTCATTTTTGAAAGATTAGTTTTCTTCAAAATAAGATAATGATTTACTTAGATTTATTTTGATTCGATCAAAGTTAGCAATGTTTCCCCCTATATCGTTTACTTCAATCGTTACTTCAGACTTCAACACAAAAATGACTCATTTCTCCCTGAGTTCTTTGTTTATTGTCACTTCATGAAAAAGACACACTTCAATTCGTTCTTGAAGTGATCGTTTTATTTAAAATATAGCCCCAAAACAAGTAAAACCGAAAATATTATCGTATTTTAATGTGAAATATAGTTATTTTTCTCCATTTAACATTTACAAACAAAGAGAGAGAAATTAAAAAAATAACTTCTAAATATCGTTCCGTAATAATTTACTAAAACATTAAATTTTCTTTTAAACGAATGCAAAAAGTTATATATTAAAATGCGTAATACGAAAAGTGACATTGTCTTTATTAGTTTTATCTGCAACGAAACAACACGTTCTTTAATATGCAGCACTGAAATTTGTAAATTGGAGAATGAATTACAGGTAAAGAAAAATTATATTATAACAAATCATTATTAGATATTTCACAGTAGTAATTAAACATGTAAAATACAATTTCTAAAACTTGGGAAAAAAGATTTTTTAATATTTTTCGAACGGTCATCTTCCAGAAGTTTTCCTAGTCGAAGGGTACACAACTGTAAAAAACTTTTTACGTTCCAATCTCTTAAAATAATGATAGACCGAAAAAGATTAATACACCTTACACGCTATCTAAATGTTATCGTAAAATTGTAATATAATGATAATAGATGTAAGTAGCACTCCTATTTTATTATAAAATTAGAATTAATTTTGCAATTACCTTATCTTATATATTTCGTAACGTGACTAGTCATCGTTTGTAAGCGCATGCTTTAAAATTCACTAAGGAAAATTACGAGAATATCCCACAAAGCGTATACACAACAATGTCAATAAAGGTAAAGAATATTTAATTTCGTGTTATCAACTCGAAAAAAGCTCACACAGGCATATAAACTTCGTAATGCATTGATGCTGTCATAAATAACATAGCTTAGTTTGTCTGCTTTCATGTAACAAAGTAATTAATCAAAGCGGTGATTAATGATTCAACGCAATCTCTCACGGTCTGATGTTTCCGGGAGTCTATGAATGTAACACTACTGCGGATCCGCAACGCGTGAACGCCTAAGCTTTATTAAATTACTAGACACGTGGAGGTAATGCCCTGGAAACACAGTAGTAATTGGCGAAGTGGTCAATATGAAAAGCATTCTAACAAATTGTATTGTGAATTCATGTTACCTAATACAATGTTTTAGTAATATCCCTCACCGACGTGTAATTTATAAGCAAATTACTGCGTTAATTTAGTTGCGTTTTAGCATATACAGCAGTTAGGATTGAATCGGTTGTGATAGCAGAAAAACATTCTGTTTTGGGGGAAGAGGGATATTTTTAATGAATGGAATTAGTGAACACGATATGGTCGTTCTAAAACTTTGTATCAAAAGAGTTCCCACTCGTGTATTTTTCTATTTCGTTCCTGGTAAGACCTTCCATCAAATTTGTTTACTTATCTGCTGTTTTGTAGTGAAGTCAAAGAAGTTATTACTTACGGGGTTCTTTTTGAAAAATGCACGTTTGTATAATGTACGGGTTCCTGAATTCTCTGTGTCCCTAGGATAAGAAAAGTGTAGTTTTCATGGTAAATAATGGTAATTAACTTAACAAAAACGTTTCATTCAAAAATTTGAAAACATTAACAGGAAAAAATCGTTAACAGATATAAAATTGTAAGTAATCAATAAATTATTTAACTTATTGACGAAAATTTCCGGCATCAAAAACCAATAGGGTAGAAGAATTTGCTTCACATATATAATCCTTTCCTTGGAGCGCCTTGTAGAGTATTTTAAGAAGATAACGGCTGAAAATATTAGAACGAAGTCATTGCAGAATTGAAGATACATAATTATTTTTCATCAAATTCTATTGATATGTCATATAAATATAATTTAAAAAATGACTAAAATGACTATCATCTCGTATAGTACGTATGAAGATAATCAGAATATATCTCATGGGATAAATAATTATCAGTAATATAAAAAAAATAAACAAACGTATTATTAATACCTTTTTATTTTTCAATATCGCATTTTAAGAGAAATTTAATTTAAATACTTTGATAAGATCTTATGATTTAAAACCCATTACTTTTTGTTTTGTTAACGTTTTCTTCTCACATTTTTTCTCTCAGTACCAAAGATATTGTAAAATGTTATAATTTATAAAAGGGAAAACGTTTGGTGATCGGATGAGATTCCACATGTTGATTATTGCAACTATACATCGTAATGGCACTGGTCAAGGTACATTTTTTTTTTCAAAACCAAACGGCAATTAGAGGTGTGCTTGCGGGAAGAACTATCGTCTTTGTAATTAACGTCTATGAGTTGATGTCATCAAAGTTCCTCTTGTGGCAACAAATAAATATTCAGTGTAATTCAGTAGTCAAAGTAGAAGTAAAGATATCAACATTTTCATACTTTTACGAAGTATCTTATGCCTCTCCTCTTTACACTTGAACTAAAGTCATTCACGTAATCGGTAGATTATCTTGGTCGGGTTTGAAAAAAAATCATTAACGACACTTTAACTAAGTAAACCAATTAATTTATAAATTAGTTAGTAATACAATTTATCGATTCAATAGATAGATTTAACATAATTTTATAAATTAAAAGTATTAGGTGTGAGGTGTACCTAGTTAAAGTTTTCATCTCAGTTACACCTTTTTAAAACCTTGTGTTGGATGTTATTAAAATAATACATTTATTCCTGCCCGTTCTATAACTAATTTGTACAACAAGAGTCATAACGATTATAAATCTTATAAAACATAAAATTCGGAAACGTACAAACATTTGTTTATTGGAATACAGAATGAATGTAACAAATCAAAATTAAACTTCGTATCTTAAAATCTTTTAAGACTTTTCTAACAATATATTTTTAAGTTTAGGATTTTATTTGATAAAAAATAATATCATAATCATTATGAATAAAAAATTTTTATCAAAGAAGTCGTTGAGGAAGGACGCATCGCTGGCCATGTGGAGCGACTCCAGTTCCAACGGGTGGATGAATACTTCATTCCTTTTTCTTTTTCATTTGTCTCCTTGTCTCTGTCGCGCACAAGGATCTCTTCTACTTGACAAATCTCATTATTCTTTTTCTATGTATTTTTCATTGTCCATCTATACGCCGTCCTAATTCCATCTATTTTGCTAACAAATATCATATATAGCGAATACTTTGTCTGCTGGTCAATTAACGTGTTTTCTGCTGTCATGTTGAGTATATCTTCCTTCTCATTTTATCTAAAGTAGTATGCCCGCTCATGCGCATAAAGTGTACAACACATGCTCAAGGGTTTCTCGATCTAATTCACAGTCACATGTGACATCGTTACACTTCCCAAAATGCTTGAAGTAAGGGCGTATGTGCACTATATGTGCGCGAGTCGTGGCGCAAGTCATAGGAATCAAAGTGCGTTCTCTGACGTCTGGGCGTTATTTGACAAGTCAGTCTACCTTCTATTAAACATGCAAACCACCCCGGCGTCGCCCGTGTGTTTTTGTTACGTTGCTCTTGAACTCTTCTTTATACTTTAGAATAGTGGAAAATGACGAAAAGACTAAAATGTTTGCATCGAGTGAAACACCTCTCGCCAGTCGAATGCTTGTCGGGTCCTCCCGAGATCACATACGATGGAGGCGACTTGTAAAGCAAAGACGCTTGTAAAATATAAACAATTCGTACAACTTTTACGATTTAAAGACGTTTTAACTTCATAAAATGTCCAAAACGAACAATTCATTCAATTAAATTAGTATTCTTTTTTTTCCACATAAATTACTCGTCTCTTATTAATAACTCCTTTTCGATAATTTAGGTTAACCTTTGTAGATAGATACTGTCGCGAACGTTTTGTAGAACTCTTTTTGAGATGAACAATATTCTCTTCCACTGTTGTTGCCTATCTCTAACTGTTTAGGCAGAGTATGCAAAAATCGCTCCCAGAAGACTGATTTTTCTCCTGCCTTGATTGACTATTATCTTTATTGCTTATTACTTGTTATATCTCAGGTAACAAAATATGTACTAACACTTGCCAGAGAACATATCTATGAATTAGAAAGAATGTTACATAAAGCGGATGAATGGTATAGGAATGCATAAAGGACAAAGAAACAAACAAACAAACATTTATGTATTGTTAATCAACATCAAACAGAAGAGTTTTATTCCTTGTTCATTGGTGATGGCGCGTTCTCTTCAGTGTGGCTTTGGGACACTTAAGGAAATGACTAAATGATTTTATTATTTTGTTTGTATTCGTTTGTTCATCTTTCTCATGACATCTTCCAATTTCCTACCTGCGGAATTCATGGAGTCTATTGAATGTGAGACCTTGAGAATGCAGTAGGTTGCACAACAAGAAAGAGACACAGTGTGAATAAAGGGTTGCATTCTAGTTCCAGAACTTTTCTGTTGCATATCTACTATGCAAAAGTTACCACTGTATTGCAAATAACTTATTCATACTAATACATATTTGTGTGACGCGAAATTGTGTCTGTCTGTTTGCTCCCTGATCACGAAAAAAATCACTGAACCGATCATGGTGAAATTTGGCAAGGAGATAGTTTAGATGTCCAGGATGAACACATGCTAATTTTTANATATATATATATATATATATATATATATATATTAGTTTCTGAAAATAAATATCCATAAAATTGGGGTGGAAAAAGATAGTTATATTTGCTTACGCTGCCTAAACGGATGCAGGTGACAATTATGAATGGCAAAATGTTTGCCTCAGAGAGTTCTACAAAAACGTCTGCAACAGCGTATGTCTATCTACAAAATTAACCTAAATTGTACGTATGTATCTCGTTTCGGCCAGCTAAGGATCACGAATGACGAGTGCCGGTAAGGCTCAGTTTTTGTGTGAGTTTACTCACTAGACACATAGTGAATCTTACCGAGATCGGACGAACAACGTCTAGATAGGATCCAGATTGCTGTATCCGAGTATTACAACTGCGGTTGTTAGCCTCAGAGGGTGAGTTTTTCATACATCTCAGCTATTTATAAATGAAAAGCTACAAATTTTATCTTTTGCCCGGGATGACTTGGCGACGAGCAATCACGGTGACACCGAAGTCACGGAAGGAACAATTGACCTAAATTATTCATAAACAGTTATTAAAAGTTAATATAATACAAGTGTGAATATTCTTCAAATAAAGAGCGTAATTTAAGAAGGAAAAAAAATAAATATCATATTTAATGGATTATTTGTTTTGTGCATTAAGAAATATAAAAATACGCCTAAAAGTTGTAAAATTTCAACGAATAGTTTAGAATTTAAATGAAATGGTGCCTCGGAAGCGAAGATTCTCCCGCAAGATGGCGAAGAGTACACACTCAAGTTTTGTATTATAAATTTGAAAAATTAGGATGCTTCACATGTTTTTAAAAATCAGTAAGTAAAAGTATTTTGATCTTACTATAAAAATAGATTTTTTTTTCTTTTTCGTGAGTAAAAGAAGATCAGTCTAAGAAAAAACCCGGACAACGTCGTGTAATCAGAATTTCATAAATCATTTTGATAGCGTTAAACGATCAAAAGCACATTTGTTTTAAAAATGTCAGTGAAAACGTCAAATTATATCTGGAAACCGTTTACGAGGATTTATGAGTCACACACGAGTATTTTCTCTTCTATGGCGAAGATTTTTGAATCTCCATGGAACGCCTATGTCTATGTCTATGATACGTACCATTAAACAGTTTAGAGCAGGCGTCGGCAACCTTTTCATATCACAGATGAGTTATCCAGAATGACAAAGGACCTTATATGTGAGAGATAATGTCCTACAATAGGGAGGAGACCTTTGCTACGTCACTATACCATATTTACATGCTGCAGAGTGTCTCTGTGTATTTTCTACAAAATTTTGCAGAGTATTTAACTGTGTTGTGATATGCAAAGATGTTTCTCAGGATAATAAGTGGACGAGGATTGCAAATAATAAAAGATTTTGTGAATCTGTCATTTCTTATTGAGGAATAAGGCCATCTTCAATGTTGGGTCCTGTCGAAAACAGAGGCTAAAAGCTATGTGTGCTTCAGTAAAGAAATCTTTTATTATTTGCAAATGTGATGAAGTTTGTCGACATCAGAATCTTTACTCAATGGACGAGAATTGACTCACTGAGTCAACGAGAATAATAAAAGCTTGACATTTCTTAGGAGTTAAAATGTTCGTTTTTGTAACAACTAAACGAGTGTATCCATCTCCAAGTGGATATTTTTGACGGCTATCGGAGGTAATACAGACTTTTGTGAATTCGTCTGATTATACACATTCGTGGATCACCTCTACACTCGGTATATCGCAAAATAGTCCAGACATTCATTGTTCAATAAACACAGAAAGTTTTCGGGAACTAGTGATTTTTTACTCCTTTGCGTTTTTCCGATGGTTCGTTCCTCGGAAACGTTTGGGAAATATGGAAAAACCCAAAACTTCCAACTGGATTCTACCTTTCTTGGTTATAATTTATTACACGAAAACAGTGCCCTCTACGAAGAAAAGGTTTTTTAAATTAAGAAGACGATATTTACTACTTCTGTAGTTTGGAAACGTTTGTCTGAAAGTTGTGGAAAAAATCTGAAACTTTGTTCAATTGTGTATTTGAAAGTGCTAATTACTACTTTTGACTATTCCACTTCGAAAAATTTCAAGAATTATGGGGAAACATCGAAAAACTACAAAAAAACATGTCTTTTTTATAGACTTTTTGCTCATTTCATTGATAACGCATCTTTCACAGGAAAATGCTGATTACAGCAAGAAACAAAATTTCCTGATATCTATCCCTGTACGTTTTTTTACTAGGTGAATAGTTTACTCGTTAAAACGTGTTCAATTAGTAAATTATGTTGCAGTATTGATTCGACATATTGTAACTGGCAAATTATTTGTCTGTCAGAAAATGCGTAAGGAAATAATTTATTGGTACATTTTACAGCATTTTTGTAATGAAACATTTTCTTCAATAAGTCCATAGTTATCAAGTTCAAAGTAAAATACACATAACAAATTCAATACGTTATATGGGGTAAGCTTGCACTTCATCTGCGGAAAATAAAAGAACGGGTGAAAGTTGTAGTGAATTTTCATATTTACAAAGAGATGTGTTTTTCGTAGAGTGCACTGTTTTCGTATAATAAATCCAAAACAAAAAAGGGCGTAATTTTTTGTAATTGTTTAAGAGATTTTTTTTCCACAAGGCTGCTAAGTTGGAATTCGCAATCGGCGCTCTCAAAAATCATGAAAAAGCATAAAGTCACCAGTTCCTAGAACTTTCCGGGTAAAAATAACTTATGACTGGACTATAAGAACAAGGAGAAAGTGTGGGTGCACAGACCACTGCTCCCCTGAAATAGTGGAGAAACGACATTTTGACATCACACCCAGAAACACCTCCTGACGTGCACGAATTTGATATTATTTTGACAGCAAGAGATTTTGTGTAAATGACTCGTCACACGCAAAGGAGACTGGTTTACTGAAGTAACACTATATATTTTATTTAGGAGTCGAGGTTTGTTCGTGAAAGTAAAATGAAAGTATATGATATATTTAAAAGGAATTTAATTGTAAAAATGTATCCTTCAAATCTGTTAGTGGCTTTGATCGTTTAATACCCTCGAATGAATATCCTGAGTCGGCATTTTGAGCCGACCAAAATATCACAGACTAGGCTGTGCTGAAAAGCGACCGTTTCTTCGTATTGTGTGGATCACCCTTTCTCTTTTCGCAACCACTTTTGTTTCTTCACAGAATTACTTGGGAGTTTCCCATTGTGTCGCCATCTTGAACAAGTGAAGCGTGTTGCGCCATCGAGTGTTGACGTCGACGACAATGCAATGAACGCCATGAGCGCGTCCGTTGTTCCAACGCGCCAGACGCAACTGGTTTGTTAGAGTGGATAATCAGCTTTGAATGGGCTCTGGGGTTGGATGCCTCTCACGTAGAAACGAAGAGGGATTTCGCAAACTTTTGAGTCTTCTGTGAGGAGATCAAATTTTACTTTTCAATGTTCGTTATAAACCATAACTAACTCTTGAAAATACTGAATTTATAACACGACCCACAAAAACACACAAAATTTTTAAACGAATTTTGTGACTTTATATAAATTTTGTCAAATAAAAATATAATTTTGAATAAATAGCATTTATATAAATAATGAAATAAATTATAACACCAAAAATATTAATTTTTGTGGGTATATTTAAACACTTTATTATTAGAAAGTAATTTTAAGGGGTAACTAAGTATAATTCATACCCTCCCCTTGAAATTAATTTTGTAAAGGCATGTGACTTTTTTTCAAAGCAGGCTTCGTTCTGAGTCTCATCACAAATCAAAGCATTTTTATTTCTTTATTAATTTAATTTTAAATCTGTTCAGATAATTTTGCGAAATGATTGTCCCAAACACTAGAAATGTTAAAACGTTCATTTGAAGCACATGTCACCGTTTCATGTTACATGTAAAACAGCAATATTCATTTAAACTCTTCTGTGATATGAGATAAAGGAGTTACTTTAATGTACTTGTTTACTCTCTTGCATGCACAGTAGCTACAGAAAAATATTAACCGGGAATGAAAATTCCCAATAACAAAAACAGCATTTTTACTACGATATTATTTATGTTTCCGAAAAAACCTTTCTTTTATCCTGAATTTAATCAATTTAACTTAATTCTTGATAACTTGATCTTTTTTTCGCAGTCAGTGTTGTCAATAGTGATTAACTTATATATAT
>NNCF01129553.1:164827-201339 GCA_002313205.1 Laupala kohalensis
TATATATATATATATATATATATATATATATATATATATATATATATATAACAGCCTATACTCTAATCTAGACACCAGTAGAGATATATGTAATATTTTAATGGGGCTTCAGGGCTCATATTTAATATATTTTGAAGCTTAAATACAAAAATTAACTTTATCTCGTTAAAAATATTATGGTTGTCAAGTAACACATATTCCATATACTAGTACATTTCATGTAACTTTAAAATCATGGGATTTGTAATATTTTAGCCAGAAATATTTAAAAAAGCTCTGAATTCTAATACAAATTTTACTATTTAAGCTAAAGATGAGAAATTGAAATCTACTACACATGATCGGTTTACGACACCACATGACACTAAAAAATAAACAATTGTTAAAACTCCAAATCTAAAGATTGCAAATGTTTTTAATATTAACAATTTTTAAACACTAAATGTATTGTGATTGTCTTTCTCAATACTTTAGTTGGGGATATTTCTTCAAATTGGTCCTAGAGAATATGAAGTATTCATATAGTGAAAACCTTCGGTGAATTATGGTGGAAAGTATGTGCTACCGATTGCGAAAGCAAAGTAAAAACGATCTACCTTAATCTATTCGATTTCCGACTCCGCCAGACTGAAAGAAGTTTCAAACTCTAGTCGCACTAACTAAGCACGCTAAAAGTAGAATCATTTTCATATAACTACACTAAATCCGAGAAATGAGTAAAATTCAGTTGACCACAAACGTACTATGAGGGACCCTCCATTACTTATGATATAGTTTTTCTTATTGGATATATAAAAATTACAGAAATAAAATAAAATACATATTACTGATCATGCATATCAACACGTACTATTTTGTTTACTCTACTGTTGACGTTCATAGTCAATTGACGCATGACATTTTACGGAACCGCAAGTAAACGTTATCTTAAAATTGCGAAGTAGTTTTTTTATCATTATTAACTAGTGGAGCTAGCATTATTTTATTTATATAAACTTACGCAATATATCTGGGGATTTTAAATTAATTTCTTCCCAGCTACTTTACAATAAATCACAAAGTTTGATAAATTGAATATCTGAAAACGGAATAATTTTTAACCACGAATCTAAGAAATTGTTCGTTGAGATTTTGCGAGAAGCAAATGTCCGAACGGCGCTCTCGGAAACGTCTCATGTTCACCATTGCCCCGATACTTTTTCAAAAATTCATTTGAAAAAGTTTTACGTGATAACTATTGAACGAATTTACGAAACTTTCACAGTAGTATTTCACTGAGTTGTAGATTACCACTGGGATTCATTTTGATTCATCATAGTTCGGAGGAAGAATGCCAGAAAAGCTAAAACTACCAGATAGGGTTGTTACCCTTTATACTTGACACAAGTGTGTAATTGTATGTCAGAAATCATTCATGAAAACGTAACACATTTTCACAGGACCATTTTTTCAAACATTTCACCCAAAGGAAAAATTGATTACTCCCCCTGGGTTATAAGCATTGTTTGATGAATAAAACAAAAAACCCTCAGGACTTTTAATTCGTCTGAAAACGAGTATCAAATATTACACATTGTACGCTTTTTTATTTTCGAAAAAAAAAAATGCAACAAACATGTATCATAAGTGGACAATGACATTTCAGAAAATAACAATCAAAGCACAATTTTCTTCAAACCAATCGAGTTCATCACAAAACAAAGAAAGAAATAATTTGATCACTTTCCCATCAATTTCAAACCACATTATTTTTAATCTCTTCCCATTGAAAAGTGTATTTTCGACCCATTAGTGTAGTTGTGTTCGTCATGTGGGACACGATGACGCTACAAAATCTATTCATCCTCGCTCGTAATCGTATCGCAATAATTATGAGGCGCTGAAGTCCGGAACCTCCGATAATCGCATGCTGTGATAACGCAGCCTCCCTCGTTCATTACTGCACTGCATCACGGGGCAAATGCGCTTCAGCCACTGCCGAACCCTCCAGCTAGGCGAGATTATCTCTAGATTGTTTGCACAAAAGCTACGCAACAATCATGGCTCATCCACATTCATTTGACATTTGAAAGTATTTTAACTCACAACTTCTACTCGTGGAGGAGTGTTTGCATCGTCAACGGCCAGGTGAAAATTGCAGTGCTCACCTGTGGCCAGAGCAGGAGGTCCCACGCACCTCAGACTCCAATTCGCGTGCTCTTGGGACGCTGTTCTGTTCCTTCTGCATCGATCGTGTGGAGCGAATATTACCTTGTGTCTTGTGTCAGTTTGTGCTATTAACTTGTGTTTCTTTCCAGCAAATAGTCGCTTTTGTGACAACTATTAATATTTATTTGGATATAACTAGAATTCTTAGAAGTTGGCAATTCGTGTTATGCATCCATATTGCATAATTTTCAGCGAAGTTACATGACTTGGAGTGTAGTATTCTATGTTTGCAAAAGGGCTACGCAAGGATCCCATCTCATCCTCATTCATTTTTTCTGGGAATCGACACTTGAAAGTATTGTTTGTACGAACACTGCACCCGTCTCATATTTTGGCGGTACGCATTTAGATACGTCTGAAGTCGGATAAACTTTGAAAAGATACCACAATACAGAAGTTAAGTTAAATGCATTTTAAATACGTGAAATATTTAAACTTGTGAGATTAGGCGTCTCGTGAGTGGAATGCACCGTCATTCAAATGTTTGTGTTTGTTTCAGTTCCCAATGTGGAATCATTTCTGTTTTACAGGTCGAGTTAAACATTTAACGTAGTCCTGTTTACTAACCTCGTGTAATTAGCTCTTTGTACTATTATGTAATTTGAATGTTTTCAGTTGGCAGCTCTTATATGCCTGTTTGTTGATGTAAACGACCTGGTATAGAGGTAAAATACTTGTAAAATATTAAATGAGAAAAAAATAATATAAAATTAGAATTTTAATTTGTTGTCTACTAAATATCGATAGACGTTTTTAAAATGTTGATGGTTAACCAGATATTTTTAAGTTCTATCTCGTACTGACAACTCAGTTGAGTAGATGCTAGAGTACAACAATTATAACAACTATTAAAAATTTAAATGTAAATAAATTCTGAAACCATGACTTATATGCAACAACTCACTCTTTCCTATTAATACCACTCACAACATCTTTCAGTTCGAGTGTTGTTTCTTCATATAAAACTAAATATCTTTCCATATTTTGTTATTTCATGACGAATTATTACTTTTCAATGGTTTCCTAACCTTGATCTTCCAGTGGTGTTAATTTCGCCATTAAGTTTTCCATGGCATCATCTTTGTGTGATTTGTACAGAATTATCTATGCAACATCCACATAATGGAGATTTAACAACTTTATGTTACCTCTAATTAAAAAGATCACTCCCCCAATACTTAAAGTTCACTATATAATACCAATTATATTTTTATCGATCCAGCTTGTATTTGTTCTTAAAGTCTTTGTTATATTTTATGGCAACACAGTTACAAAGAATTTTAATCACCAGAAATGCGGAGGTCAAGTGGTAGCGTCTTCGTTTCCACAATCCCGTTGAGCGGAAGAGTGTGGGTTCAAATCCTGCTAGGTGTGGTTTTCAACTGGGCTTTCCCTCACCTACTCCAGACTAATGTCGGTTCGGTACCATATGTTCCCTGGCAACTCAACATCTCTCCTTCGTAATTCCGTTACCCAAGTCCAACGGTTAGGTGGAAGAGCAGGCCTCATGGCCTGAACCTCCTTTTGCCAAGAGATATAAAATAAATAAAATGGGTCCAAGAGAAATTTCACCCTCCAAGAGTTACAAAAAGTGTATTAAACTCTTAAACATGGGATCAAAATATTTTCAATCATTTTCACAAGATATTTAAATAGAAAAATGGCTTTCCGTTCGACGAGATTTGACCTTTTACAGATTTTTTCTAGCTTGAGGAGTTTAAACATTTCTTAATTTCGAAGATTAAATAATGAATTTAATAGATGCATGTTTCGTTTACTTAGTATTACAAAACAAAAAGGAATTTATATTTATATACAAATTGGCATTTCTTGTGTTTTTTTGCATGTCCAAATTGTAATATACATTGAACAAAAACTATGTTTTAGTTGTACGTTCTACATCTTATTGTTGGATTATTATTGTGAATAACTCAAACACTACAGAGAACAAGTTAATTACACGACAAGATTTTTTTTTTGTGCAATATATTGTTTTCGCCTACCGCCAGTGCTGATAATTGTGCGAGGTATTCCTAAGACTGTTATCTATATTTTGTATTTAGTAAAAAGATTTGAATGGAATATTTGGAATACACCATATTTATTCCTTTTCTTTATTTCAAATTTCATTTCTGAATCTGATGATTTGCAAAGTATATCGTACATAGTAGTACACCTTAAAAACGTGAGACGAAAATTCACGCTTTTTATGCGTATTTGTTACCATCTATTTGTGAAGCCGGATGTTCGGTCAATCCACGATACGCTAGGATTTCCTCATCTAATCCTGACAAGTATCGGTCCTGTAATGTAAGTCCCCCAGTTACCCAACTTATCCACTCCCTTCTCTCAAAAATGTAGTAGGATGGAAGAAAAAAATTCCAAAACGTAACCCAATAAGAGGGTAAATAATGAAATTGTACTTTTATAAATTGTTGTTTTATCATATTTTGAAGTGTATAACACTCGCAAGGATATTTTGAAATGCCCTTGGATCAATCGTGCACTTACCGGTAACAGTAAGATACATCGTGTAACCAATAGGTGGCGTAGTGGACACTTGGCACTCGTACAACCCAGAGTCTCTGTGCTGAGGATAACGCACTTGGAGCACCCAGTCCTCAGTCTGAGGAAAGTGGATGGATTGGAAGCGTTGGTCGCTCGTGTAAGTGTATCTGCCCACAGTCAGCAGATGAAGATCTCGATGGCGAATCCACGACACCTGCATCAAACGGGAAAAAATCTCATTAGGGTCTGGTTAAGCACGAGTCAAATATTTCTTTTTTACAATCCAAAATTACAAGAAATAAAATTATGTAAAATCCGCTTTCATATCTACTAGTATCAAAGCAACCGACCTTTCCTTGAATCAACATTACTTGCTCGACTCAGTAAGTTTGTGATTTTTCATTGCCATCTTCCGTACCATTCTACAGTAATCACATTCTTAATGTGATGGTGATTTGATTAAAAAATTAACCGGATGTCGGAACTGAAAAGTGAATTAATAAGAATAACGAGTGTTAAGAAGAGGTTTTCCAGACAGTTACAGTCGCAGAGCTGTTGCAATGCAGCTACAATACAGCTGTGAAGTAATTCCACTGAACAGAGTCCCGTTAAACAAATAAATTTCTCGGTAAAAAAAGCAATTGCAAACTGCGTATGACCACGTGGGTGATGATAATAAACTAAGTTACACTCCAGAAACAAATAAGGGACTATCCCATCAATTCCGATCAAGGGCCCAAGAGCAGTGGTGGATTTAATACTTATAAAATTNGACTGGACAAATATTTTCATTCAGAGGTCCGTGAGTAAATGAACTCTGCAGACACACGTGAATACCACGTCATCACATGCCAGGATGCTGCGACTAGGCATGTCAGCTGTCGCTCCAACGACTTGTCGCGGTTCCAAGTGGAAATATTCGCTCCGTTGCAACAAAGCGACAGCGTCAGTCTACTTAGTCGGAGGTTGGAGCGGTAACACACCAAGTAAGAAACCTTCTCTCACTTTTATAGAAATCACATTCTCCATGTTAATTTCTCAATTAAGGTAATTCAGTTTCATGTGTAGCAAATACTTCAGGTGAGCAAGCATCTGCCAGTCTGTCTTCCACAATAATAATTATAGTTATTTTTCCATTTTCCATTATGTTTAAAATCGTTTAGAAAGACTCTATAGAAGCTGCAAACTTGGTAGTGAGGTCAGTGAGTAAAGAAACATGTAACTTAACAAGCATTCAAACTTGTAAAACTTTCCTTATTTTTTTTATTCATCTTATGTAATGTTAAGGGCTATGTGGTCAGTCCAAGAATTTCATTCTTCGGTGATAAAGTTTGTTAAAACGAATTCATAGACTGTGTGTACCCTGTATGAAATTTCCTTTATCTTCCGAATGGATTTTATATTCATTCTCTTAATGTCATAGGACTTGCCGCCTATGACAATAAGAGCTGGTAGGAATTATATAAAAGATATTATGAAATTGAATATCTTCAAATCCGCGGTTAAAAACTACCTCCTGCACCAGTGCTTCTACACTGTAAAAGAATTTATTGATTTTAACAAAAGTTAAATTCGTCTTGTGCTTTATCACGCCATTGCTGTAGTACTTTTTAAACAACTTATAACAATTTCAAAAACTATTTTCTTGCATGATTGTGTTGTCTTATGGCTCATATTAATTTAGTTTTATGTGTACTCAACATTGGCACGTTTGTGTACATAAATTCTGTAGCCCCATCCTGGCCCGGGTTTTTCTCCGGTTTTCCTTCGGGTAGAGGCGGATTTATCATACAGGTTCTCTAGGCTTTGTCTAGGGGCGGGTCTATTGTAACAATAAATCGTGAATTTAGTGTTATTTCAATTTTTAAGCACTATACTCAGAATAATCTATAGTTCGATAATAACTTACATGTAATTTTTTGCTTAAAATTACAAACATATTGACATTCTATTAGTATTATAACTCGCAGCTAACTTTTTATCTTATCTAGGAATTTTTGCTGAATTTTTTGAATCCGCCTCTGCCTTAGGGCCCTTGATCGGAATTGATGGGATGGTCCCTTGCTTGCTTCCGGAGAGTAAATTAGTTTTTTTTCCTCCACGTGGTCATACGCAGTTTGTACTGTTTTTTGACAATAAATTTATTTATTTATTTATTTATTTATTTTAATTTCGTTCGATCCAGTATAGTTTGGAATGTTTGCAGTAATAAGTTCAATAAATATTTCACATAACAAAATTAAAATACCTATATTTTATTTTGTCTATATCTATTTCGTATATGTTTATCTATTTTTCGTAGATTCATTGTTGGAAAAAATTTCTTCATTTAATACTAGTTGAAAATAAAATAAGGTCACTGGAAATCAAATTAAGGTCCGAATGATTTCGAGGGGTGCCACGTAAAGCTCAGAGGAAGCGGTAGTCGCTTACATCACGGATCAATAAGAGGAAGTCCTCTATCTCATGCCAAAGGCTTCAACGAGACGATTTATCTCGAAGTGAAATAACATTGATTTTTACTTCTTAAAATTTAATTATTTTAGGATTGTTTCATTTTGCTGTCTACCGATTAATATTCATTAACGTGTTTCCTTTCTCATACAATTCGAGGTTCATTCGGATATATATCAGCGAAATGTGGAAAGCAAATAGGAAAATATAGTTAATGAGCTCCACTTCACCGTCCCTTTGAGAGAGAAATATAAACATAGAGAATCTCATAATTTTTATAATTACATTTGGAAAAAATGCATCAATGTTACTGAAACAGAGTAACAATTTTTGAGGATTTTTAATTTTTTCTCATATTATGAGAAGCATTGACGTGTTTCGACGAGTGGTATCAAAGTACAGTAATTATTGAGATTCACAAGACTTCAAAGACACAGCTGCCAACATAACACGAAACGACTTCTAGAGAATATTCCAAATATAGCAGAAACAGTGAGAATGGTTCAATATAAGCTCTTTGAATGTTACCATCATCTAGGAAACTTGAAATACGAAAATCAAATTTCTACGACAAGACTGCAATCCATTTCTGAATATCTATTAAAAATAAAGTGTCTCCCCGCACTGCTCTAACATTTCGCGGTCAAGATGATTTGTAGTTAAACTGGGTTACTGTTCAGAATCTAACTTAAGAAAAACATTATTTTATGACATAACTGATTTATTCAGCTTAACTCGGGTCGTGACAATACTAAAAATAAGAATTGATTGTTATTTATATGTATACAAATTCGAATTGTAATAACAAATTTGTCTTTGAAAAATATATTTGAATGTAAAATATGAAGAAAGACGTTTTGTAACGCACATATCATTGCAATACATAATATTGAGACGCATATTATTAATTATGTATTTCACCTGAAAGAATGATATTAAATTATTGTATAATTCATAGGTAAAATACATTCTTTATACCGAAAATGTGCGCCCGTAATTGGTATATTGGCTATAAAAATACAAAGAAAGAATGCTACATTCTTAATGGCAATATAAAATATTGAAATACTCAAAAATGCCTGACCCTTAAAATATTTTTTCACCAACTTATTGAGCAATAGCAACTGTGATATAATCAGTACATGACTGGGCTACTAATTATCTGAATTTATCACCAGAAGGTATTTCTTAAACATAAAACAATGTTTAAGATTTCATCAGTCTAGGATGATGCCTTTTTTTACTGGCAAGTCTGTTTTTGTTTTCTCTCCTTCAACGAAAATGAAATGGTCACAATTCTATTTTTTATGTTATTAATATTATTTTACGCAATTAATATAGTTTACTTAACATAATATTACGTTATGCATGTAAAAATTATGCTTCAAATAATATAAAATTTTTGATTAAATGAATATTTGAAAGCTGATATAGGCAGTATTCTTCCTCTTATTTTGAACATTAGTAAAAAAATTCATTAGAAAATTAAAAAATATTTTTTAGAGTGGCATAAGAGGACAATCTTTCTTTACCTCATGCATAGACTTATTTACTTCTTATTTTTATTCGTCAAGTGTTTAAAACTTTATTATTGGTGGGGAATGGTTGTTGTTTTTTGTTTATTATTATTATTATTATTTTGCCTTCAAAAGGTCAAGAAGAAATAATCTCCCTCTTTTCTCGAGGGTCAAGTGTGCAAAATTTCATCGTCTCTGAATAATACTACAGGTTTTTATAGGAGACTACCTTGTACCAACTTCATCTTATCTGCCATATCTAGACCTGTCTCTNAAGTTATTTAACCTTCAATTACGGAACACTCATTTTTCGCGCTTAAGTCCGACATCGTATCTGTGCAGCACTGGCGTTAAAGTGGTTTAATATCGTTCATGTAGAGTTCAGAGGAGTATAAATGATCAAGCTAGTTTCGGAATTAAGTTTATTTGCTATTTCTTAAATAGATATAGCTCATCAACGTTGAACTATTTTCAAAATTTTAAAAACGTTAAATTTAAAAGAAAGAAGTTTGCTTTCAATACATAAGTAACTTACGTTTCAGTAATTTCAATACTTTCAGTAAAAAGTAACATAAATCAAAAAATTTTAAAAAACTAACTAAAATCTAATCTTCCTAATATATGCGAGATTTTCGCACATAACACAAGATAATACTACGGTCAGTACGGAGTAATGATTCCAAAGAATGTACTACGTTTGCTATTTTCACTTAACTACATCATCGGAAACTCTTCTTGATATTCCATTCCGTCAGAAACCCCGAACCAAGGACCAATTCCAAGAACAGTAATTGAGTGGCCATTTTCGTAAAAATTACTATTTCTGCAAATCGAAAACATGCAATAGTTAACATGCATCGGTTTGAAATAATCTGGAATAGAAGCAGTTGTCGCCGACATTGTTCTTCACAGACACTATTATTCAACTGTCATGAGAAGACTGCTGCTATCCGGAACAACTGAACACACGAACTTCTTCCTAAAGAAAAGGTTAAAATTTATTTAACTCTTGATTACTTTTTTGCATTAATAATGTAATAACATCAGAATTAAACCTAGCCTATGTTAAGTTGAATGTTATTGATTCAAATGGAAAACCCTGAAGTCTGTAACCTTTTTAATTTTCACGATCTTCGTTTCCAAAGAAACAGTGAAAATCTAATTTGTATATATTACTAAAATATCTTCGTCAATTTCACATTCCCAGAAGACGTTTTTTTATGCCTAACATACGCTCCTCTGTAATTGCTTAAAATCCATTGATTTATTTCTGAGGTAATCAGATTAGTCACAGATAAAAATGACTATCTAATTTACACGATTATCTATTAAACACGGTTATTAGGTATTGCTGTCCTAATAGTTCTACATTTATACATAGTTCAACAAGAGAACAGCTGTGAATCGTTGTACAAAATTATTACACATAAGAATAAGTCTCGAAAAGGGATAAAATCGTCACCGAATTCAAGTACTTCAATGAACTGTACCTACGAACGGTAGGCTATGAAGAATTTTCCTTCCTTCTTTATCTTTAAATACTGGATTATGAAGTTCACTACAATATTTTCTGTTTTCAGAGTTGTACTGGTGAGAATAACTTGAATAATAGATGATGTTCTATGATGACTATAAAACAATGAAAACGAATAATAGACCATTCTCACGAGGAATTGTCAATTCGTAAAACAGTGACAGCACGTAAATAATATTTCAACAAAGTTTCAATTCAGCAACATTTATGTATTGCATTTCACTTCTCATTAGACCAATCTTCCATAAAATACTTTCCCTGTTATTTAAAGATCATGATTTTTTAATCCATATCAATATTTAGGAATTAGAATACGAATACATGTTGTTGTTGTTTGTTTTGTTTTTTTTGAAATAGCTTATTTTCCTTATTTAGTAATTGAATTTTTAGCAAATCATTTGAATTACATTTTTGGTTGGTAAAGAATAATATAGGTAGAAACTACTATATAGCTTTCCGATACATTTTTTTAGCTTGAATAACTGGAAGCATTTTTTTTTTGTTCCGTGGTTTAAATGGAAAAAATATGAATCAATCAAAAGCTGTCAGTTAAAATAAAATCCAATAAAGTTCATTTCCAGAATTCATCAATGTTCCCTTCAACTCATTTCTTTGGTTAACTGCGCCTCTGCGTATCTTTCATACAACGCGTATGCAAATGGAAATGTAAAGAAGAGGAAGATCCTATAGGAAAAACATTACTTTCACAGAAAGTATTCGGATTACTCGGAGCGCAGAGCAGGGTGGTAGCAGGTGGCGCCACCCGCTCTCACGTCACGATAAATCGCCTGGTGTGCCATCGATACCTGTCGCGACCCCCATTCCTTCCAGTGCGAGTGTTAGGGAGGCACTGCTAGCGCCCTTAGCGTCAGGATAGGGAACGAATCATCATTGAGTGCTGCAGCGAGGAGCGGATTCGTAGAGGAAAAGAAGATGAGAAAGATAATGAGTTAGTTGTCACGGGTGCAAGATATATGAACGAATCTGGAGAAGAAAATTTGGGAAAAGAATACGGCTGGAGGAAACATGGAGTGCAAAGAAATTGAAAAGAGAATATAGAAAGGACTTTGCAAAGAATATGAAGCTATGAACTACACATTTTAGAATAATCACGGAAGCAAATATTTTCACATGAATCAAGAAAGTTATATATTAAAAAAAAAACAAATTAGGTTTGATGGACAGAAGTGCATATCATTAAGAGAAGGTAAAGTTACACTTATTGAAAAGGGGATCTTGAAAAAAGGAAATAGATAATATAGGAAAATTGTTTTACAAATAGGTATTGTTAAAATATTGAAATAAAGAAGCACAACAGGAACGTCATGTTTTACCATCACTTCTTTCACGATTCATATATTGAACATTACATGACATTACAAAAACTTGAAATGGTAAAAATGACCATTTTTCAGTGAATTGAAATCTAGTTAATTTGGTTATATGACGATATTTCGTGGAAAATTAAGTCAGAACGGAGACGTCATGCCAGACCCCGATACCTGTGCCCCCGTATTTTAAAAACAAGAATGGATGCAAAGATGACTCATAAAATAGGGCTGAATTCACGTACAATTTCCACTCTCGATTCACTCTCCGTCTAAAGATATAAATAAACGGTGAAAGGTCAGAAAAGAAAAAAAATATGAATACATTTGTTGGATTTCTCATCGAGTATTTTCTGCCTGTGTCGCGTAGTAGCATATTTTTCTTTTTTCACTGGAAAACTATTCTCTTACGCGAGCAGAGAGGTCGAAAACCACTCGAAGAAGCTGAGAAAGCGAGACCGAAAGCGACGGAAAGGGGAGGATTGGTTGCTTCCAACTGACAGCAGGAGCGCCAAGCACTCCGGATTTAAATTAACTGCGGACGGGCGTGATGGATCGCGAGTTCGAACCCCGGTGGCGGGGCCTGATGCCAAACTAATCACGCGTCTACGCCATCCCACTGCAGGAGAGGCTGATGGCTGATGGCTGATGGCTCACCCCCCCGTCGCGCATTCTCAATTAGCATGTCTCACTAGGGCCGGGAGTTCCGCGTTTTTATTCGACACCCCGTTCGCTCCCCAAATGAGGTTTCTGCTCTTTGCAGACTTTATCACGGATTTCAGTGACTCCGTTGCGATTGCGTGTAATCTCAAATCGATGAATAGAGTAATAGTTCCTTTATAGATTGTCATCGGTGACCTACTTTTTCCCACATTCCACCTTCGGCTGAGAGGAAGCGCTCTAATCAATGAAATCTCGCGAGGAGAGAGGCTTATTGAACTTCACTAGTTCCACTTCCTCTTGCTCCGTACTGACAATGAGTATACAGAAATATTGATATTTTACTATTGACCATGTCATTAATCATTTTTAATGAAAAAACCCAACTACGACTAAAAATATAAAACTGACTGTCGCTACTTTTGTCAAGTTCCTTTGCTCAATAGAAAATTCGTTTTTAATAATATTTAATGAAATTATAAACACAATCAGAAAAATATTCTTAAAAAATATTTTAATGATGGGAAATCTGATGATAATATCCAACATTTCAGATTTATATTTATCGAGGTTATTATTAAATCTGTAGTGTAAAAATTGTATGACAATCTGCACGGTTTTAACTATCAACACCAAGAAAAGAACTGCTCCAGAATCTACTCAATCAAGAAATATAAAATAAAGATGTCAAAATAATATTTCATTTGCGTTTCCAGCCCATGAAGGACGTGTAGAATCTCGCCCACGATGTTAAATAATTTTTGTAAAGCATGCACCACGGGAAAGTACCGGTGAACCGGCAGTTTTCATTTAAATGTGCGCCCTAATGTCTCAAAAGTAGGAATGTATGTCGGATTTATCGAGTTACCGATATCATAGACTCTATAGCATAGAGAATCATGGGTGATATTAACAAATAGAATGCACTGCCTCCTACGTGTACTTGCGTCTATTGTAGTTTGGAGGAGCATATATTTTTTTCACAAAGCTCACATTTGCAAGTGCAGAAAAGTTTAAATGTCCCGTCAACTTCATGTATTGGTTGTGACCTAATGAGTCTTGGCTGTGACCTAGTAATATATTAAATATTAAAACCCGTTTAATCACAGGTTTAACGTACAATTAACAGAAAATTTTTGAACAGTCAATTGTCGTCTGCATAGTAAACCAATGAAATCGCTAAATATCGACCTACAAAAGCAGACAGCTTATAATCACTCTCATCAAAGTATACGTAGTGGAAACATATGAAAATTCCACTAATCAAAATATAAAATACATAAGGGCATGTAGAAAACATTAAAACTTATAAAAATCACAAAGTCTCGGTTCATATTGGTACCATTATCAAGAGAGTTTTAAAAAATTGCGAAAGCTCATGTCAAATTATTTTTTTAAATATCTCTGTATATAAAGAAGCAATTATTGATTTAAAACTATTAAGATAATTAAGGACACAGTTCCGCATCAAGTCCGCGCCGTATCCTCAGCAAATCGACCGAGTGACGGTCACAATCGGGTGAAACCAGCCTTTATGAAGGCATTTGATTTCATCAGTATTTCTTGAAACTTTGATGAGGAAGGAATTTCTTCACATTCATTTAATGATATCATTCCGCACATTTTTTACTCCAAGTTGTAAAAATAAATTAGATAGCTTTCCTGCCTATTTTTCGTTAGAGGTGAGGGGGGACAAAGGCGCGGGTTGTGATCCAGTGTCAGTGCGGAGAGGTGGGGAATAGAACTGCATTTCACATTGTGTAATTCTTTCAACTTATGGCGTATCAAACTCGACCGACTCGCCGGTCAAGCACGATGCGATAATGTGTGTTCTCCTTCATCAGTTTACATTCTCTGAGCTGATGGACCTTTGGCTTTCGATAAGGGCAGGCACAAGGAACCCACTTGTAACTGAGTCTTACCATTGTAATGCAGAAGGAAAATGGGACAGGTAAATTAAAATTTTAATTCATAAAGCAGGAATCACTTATGTGAGTCAGAATATTCCATCGTTAAACGATATTAAGAGAAAACTCCAAGACTTATACTGTCGTGAAATGGAGACCAACAGACTGGAAAAGATATCATATATCGTGCAAACCTTAGTAGCTGGACAATGGGGCAGAAAACCATACACTGATTGTCTCAAATCAAAAGAACGATCGGGTTACAGATGGTTTCGCTTAGGAGGGTGGAAATTAAGAAAACTGAGGGGGGATCGAGACTCTATTTGCCCACTTTGCGGGGAACAAAATGAAGATTGGATTCACATTTCACTAACATGCCCGAAGACAGATCAAAAACGAACTTTTATCCATGTAGGTGCATTCCAAAATTATCACATTAACGTAGATTTAGCCATTGAGATAATGAGGGACAATAGAGTATCTGTAAAGCATTCCCTGGGTCAGTTCCTAAGCTATGTGAGGGAGATGGGAGAAAGAGTAATATGTGCTGAAACCACTGATTCTAATGAACCGTGATTCTACCGCTTTGTCTTTTTCTTTTGTTTCAGGCGGATACATGTTGAGAAGACATTCCAAAGCATTATGTCAATTATATGTTGTTGTTTTAGTATTGTAAATAATTGAATTTTATTTTAATCTTTATTTCTATGAAAATATTGGTATATTTTACATTATAATTTATTTCTCTTATTTAAGTAACTTTTGTAAATATGTTTATATTAATTGTATATATTCGTGTCCTGACCGTTGGTTTCCCGTGGTTTCCAACGTTGCTCATTTAATTGGTAGTTGCAGTATACTTAAAAGATATTTTACAACTAAATAAAACAATATTAAAGAAGCACTAAAGGATGCTAAAAAATACTATTACGAATCACAAGTAAATAAAATTACAATCATTTTAAGTTTGGCAAAATTGAAACTGCAACTATCCATTCAATGAGAGTGAATACCAGGGCATTGTAAGCTCAGCCCAAGGTTCTACTTGAGGGAAATTTTAAAGGCGTACAGGCAAAAATCCTCGCCACACATTTGTACATAAATAATATTTTTTTGTAAATAAAGTTCCCTATTGNTGTTACTAACAGAAACGGATTAGATGCGCGGAAATTAACATTTCTGTTCAACACTGCAGATTTTGTGACGAAGATGAGGTATATCATATTTCAACTCCACAAATACCCTGACAACATTAAGTTTAGAAAACTTTCTTGGGAGAAAACTTATCTGTAAAATATAAGAAAAATTTACTGTGAAAGAGAATGGGTTGATCATCAATAAAGTTTTTCGAACTCTAGCAACCGTGTCAACTTACTGCTGAAATGCTAGAATATTAACCGAAAGTGCAAGAGTAGAACAAAACAGAAAAGTTTCTTTATTTTATATCTCTTCTTTTCATAATGAATCAGAGATTAATTTTTTTGTTCCGGTAATGAAGGGCACTTGCTGCAATGCACATCACTCCCATCTCATTACCAAGGCGACGAATATCTATTAGTTCTTCCTCATAGATATATTTGTTAGTCTTCCTTGTTGCGAGTAATTAAATATTGATGTAATTATCTATTACAAATTACAATATAGAAGAGGATGAATCTAGAAAAACTACGTCGTCTGGACTGTACTGGGCGTCGTTGAGTTTAGGTTGTCCAGTGGATAAGGGATCCATCATGGATGCGATGAATTTGTTGCAAACTTTTCACACGTACCACAACGCACAAGACAACACTGAGCAAAGATACATGCATTTATTTTGCTCCTATTCACAGCCGCCAGGGGAGCCAGAATCCTGCAGAAAGGAAGTTCGTTTCATTTAGTACACACGCCTGGGTGATGTGAGAGCTCGTGTAAAGCAATGACGTATTAGTCGGGTTCTAGTGCGCACCCAGCGGAGTAAATGAAAATAACTCATATCTATAGAACAAGCAACTCATCTGCATTCATGCATAAAATATATTTTTGAAAACTTGTATTGGTCTAGGTGGAATTATATAGGTCTGGGTGGAAATGGTGATCACTTGTGGAAGGCGAACGGGTGGTGTAGTGGTTAACATCCTTGGGATCAAAGCAGGATTCCCGGGTTCAATTCCCGACTCGTCATTTTTATCAGAAAGTTATCACATGTCTTCTCCACGTGTAGGGTACATGGAAGAAATATATGTATTTATTGTCTTGTTCAGACCTAAATGTTATTTCGGTAAAACAAACAGGTTGCATTATCCAATAAGCAATAAGACGCATTACAGGTTGCATTATCATTCAGCAATAAGACGCGAAAATATCGTGAGCACATGAAAGGATTCTTCTGCTCCCATGGAAATAATGCCATTCGGACGTTGAGCTCGTTACAGAATCAGATTTCAGTGATCGTCCTGACTTCTGTTGGCGAATCTCAGAGAAAATATAATTCCTTCACGGAAGCGGGGGTTGTCCTCATTTACAAATGCATGAACAAATACCCTTCCTTAAGATTCTGCTTTTGATGACACGAGAATCAAATCCATCAAATTTTACTTTCTTTACATTAAGTTCAATCAATACGAGTTGGAAAGTTCAATTTCCTGCATCATCACTTGAACTGAAACTTTGGAGAGCTATGAACTGACGGATTTCTGAAGGATATCAAAACAACTGAAAAAAGTTTCTCGAATAAACAAAGTAGTCACACGAAAAGTTATTTTTTGGAGATAATGAAAATGAGTTATTGGATATTTCATGCAAAACACTCACAAAAAATTTAACTTTTGAAATTATTTTCGTTTCTAAGAAGCTATATTTATAATTATAACGGGTTAATTTGATATGTTACTATGGTCTCAAGTTCCAATGAAATATTCTAAAATTTATCATTATAACATGTATCTAACGCAAATTTTAACAGACTGATTGAAAGGAAGACGGACAATATTCTCAAAACTACTTGTTTGGTGTTAGTAACCCTCAAAACAAATATTTTTATCGAAATCTCCAACCAAAAATATTTTCAATTCCAATATTTTCTGTATAATGCGCAAGAGAAAATTAAAATAGACCAATACACATATCCTCAAGATTTAAATATTTTTCCGCGGTCTTTGTCGGCTACACAAAATATTCGTGTAAACAACTCCAAGTTCCCGAAAGTCAAATTCAAGAGTTAAATAATCTCAAATGATAATGGTGACATCGATTTCCATGACGACTACTTAGACAGAAAGATCTTTGAAGAAGTTGTTCCATTTGAATGGATGACACTGGCTTCTATTCGGGACTATTCCCACTCATGTTCATTGAAGAACCCGTGTACTTTTGCATTTGATGAAACTTATTGAGATATTGAATGAAAGAAAATAACAATTTATTCTGATATTTAACTCAAAAATTGAAATTTTATCATCACAGGACATAAAATTCAATAATTTATTAAACACTATTATCATTATTAGTCACATTTATGTTCAGTTTTTTTGGAGGAATAAACTTTTACATTAATGTTGGAGCGATATGTGTCGAAGATTTGGAGACAACAGAGTTTTAATTCCGGATTTTTAGTACTCGCGAGAGTAAAATGTGTGACTTTCTTCCAATAAACCTTTAATGCCCATTTATTCTCTTCTGAAAATTTTGCTATATGAAAATGAAGTTGGCGATACATATTGTCAATAAGTATACATCCTTCATCCTTTGTTCAGATAAATATAAAAAGGAAATATAAACCACCAATTCACTGTTGTATATAAATTCACAACTTGCAACTTATAATTCTTTTTTTTTTTTACTGTCAAATTACAGAATTTGTAATTATGATTCTTTGAAGAAATGAATTTTTTTCAACAAAACCAAATTAAGGATAAAAACCCCTTAGAGCGTTGTAAGTTTCATGTATCATTTATTACTAATAAATTACTGTTATAATTAATAAAATATTTTTGTGTAAATTACAGAAAACGATTTCCCTAATTTTCTTTTATTATTTTATGACGTTTTTGTCACTTCTATCTTAAAACGTTTCCAAATATGTTTTGTATTTTAAAAGAACGTATTTTATAATTTTTTATCACGAAAATGCCGCGTAATGATTATGTTTTTAATATGGCATGTCGACATATAGCATATTCTCATTTTCTGAAAGTGAAGCTATCAAAATTTATATTTTTTAACCTGAAATTGCCCGGTGATTGTCTGTCTCGATATAATTTTTAGATATTTTGTATAAATTGACCAATATATGGTAATGAATGTCAATGAAGTTGAGAAAAACCATCCTTATGAAGTATCCTGCAACTAAAGATACGTGACAACAATAAATTACTGTATAATTCGCCTCTAATAGTTCTACTAAAAATCTTCATCTACATTCTACGTACGAAGGTAAACCTAAATAATCAAAGCGAAAATATTTCAAGTTAAAAAAAATTAACATAAGAGAGTAATTTAGTGAGAAGAATATAAATTATTACAAAATTCGTTCTCTATTATGTGCAATAATCACAGATAAAACCGGTCCTTTAATAATAACATTTCGTTGAATAATTAAGATTTTATAAGTGTATTTGTAAACTCTACCACCGCTGCAATGAGATAAATAAAAAAACCTATATTAAAACATAGTTGACATATTTTTCCTTACGTTAAGTAGTAACGAAGAAGTTAATAGTAAAATAACAACAAAGACTCCCATGTGAAGCCGGAACACAGAATTCCTGTAGTTATATCGCTGGATAAACTGTAATAAATGATATACTTAAGTAGTGTATAAGCATTTGTTGTCAGTTACCAATTTGTAATGTTTTTTTTCAGCAACGATTTATTTTCAGTTTTAAAGAAGCTCATGTTATTTCTAGTCACCAACGTGTTGTTTAACAAAGGTTATAATTTTGTATATTCAAATATAAAAATAGAAAATGAACTTTATTATCAAAAACACAGTTGCGAACTCCATATGACCATGCGGGAGAAAATAAACTTAAGTTTCTCTCCGAAAACAAGCAAGGGCCATCCCATCAATTCCGATCAAGGATCCAAGGGCAGTGGCAGATTTAATATTTATAAAAGAAATTATTTAAACAATACGCAGTTAACCATTTATTATTCCAAAATGAATTGTAGATATCGTGTAGTAAACATTCCAGATATATAAAACAACAATATTAATGGCATTTCCATCCGTGGAAAATTCGCTACTACCCAAAGGAGAACCAAAGAAAAATCCGGACCAAGATGGGGCTACAGAGATAATGCATGCAACCGTGCCAAGGTTGCATACATCTAGAAATAAACTATTTAAAACAAAAGGAGCAAAATGCATGAAAAAATGAATTTAATCAGTATCTAGAGTACAATAACAATGACGTGATCAAGTATAAGAGATATTAACATCACTTACATCATCCGAAGTCATACGGAAAACAATATTTATTCGGAACTTGAGACTCTCGTAAATTTCTTTTAATTCCGTACAATTTATGCGGAATTTCAGATAATTTTACAAAGAAAAAATTTAAAACATGTTTCCAACATGGCGACACATGCGTTCGCCTTTTCATTTTTACGTTGCGCAGGAAGCGCAGTTTTGAGTTCCAGCTTCGTGGCCAGCAACAACAGCCTTTGCGTGGAAGAATGTAACTTTGCCCGTCGACACTCCACACGCTATATTAGATTTTTGGAATAACTTCCTCGCGGAGCCATTGTTCTCTCGTGCTGTCCCTTCCGTNAGAGTTTCTAATATAAAGCCGACACCAAGAATGTGGCTTAGAACCACATTTCAAACTATCAATGAAAACATTTACAACACTGGTCACGAAGCAGGAACGTGGTGCGATCATATACGATGTTTTATAGTGTATGTAAAATTTTCTATTTATTTATCTATTCATTTTATATCTTCCGGCGAGGTACAGGTCATGAGGCCTGCTCTTCCACCTAATCGTGACTTGGGTGAGGGAATTGGGAACTTGTGGTACCGAACCGACATTTGTCTGAAGTAGGTGAGGGAAACCCCAGCAGAAAACCTCACCTCGTTCGGTCGAGCGGGGTTTGAACCCACGCTCTCTCCCGCATAGTGGAATCGTAGAAGCGAAGACGCTGCCACTAGACCACATCTGTCGGCGATCTACTGTTCTGCAGATGCTATTGGTAGAATATTGTATCTACTTCATGGTTCTCAGAATGAAAACTTTCAATCTTAAGTATACATTTTCTCAGAAACACATCTATTAATAAACTCAAATTACTACAATACAAACATTCCAATTAAATTTTTATCTGAGACCATAAGATTTTCTATCTAATTTTTTTTGCTAAGTACATATGCAATCTTGTTTAAACGCTTTGCAGATTTTAGTTACGTACACTGTAAGAAAAAAATCAGAAGTGTTTACCACTTAACTTTCCAATTAAGGTTCTAACAAAAACCGCAGAACAGAGCCTCATTTTAATAAAAATATAATATAATTTGTAAATAAAAAACATATTGAAATTACCAAACACTACCACAAAAAAAACAGTTCAATCAGTTTAAATTCCTAAACCTCACATTGAATATGTTGCCTACACATCTTCATATTGAAAAAGGTTTATCCTGAGATATAATCTTCCTCCTTGAACTCTTTGCAATTTATCTGAACAAGGCGCTCATAAGATAATCCTGTTTTGCGTAAACATTGTTTGCTGTATCTCGAAAAGGGTGCGACGTACGGAAATGATATTTAAAAATCTGTACTCAAAATTTCTTGCACAATGTATATGAAAAGAGTTCAAGGTTTTCAAAATTTTGAATTTTAAGAAAGCGGAAATGGGGCACAGAGTGCAAAAGAAGTCGATATGAGCTGTCCAGAAATAGGCATCTATTCCCAATGCGTTCAAAGTCAATTCTCACGTTTCGTTTCGATGCATTAATTTGTTCGTGAGTTATCGGGGGAACAATAATCATAACATACATATCTACACACACATACTCACATACGACATTGGACATCATTGCCAAAATTTGAAAGTATACTCTCAGCGAGCCAATTCGCAAAGATCCAAAGAGATCTCAATTTTTTTCGACTGATTACAATACTTTCCTTATACATACTTTGTCACTGGAAAGTAAAACTTTAATATCAGCTAAGAACCTAGTTGCTTTTGCAAAGTGTGCACGTATTTTTATGCAATCACTTTGCGAAGGTCAAAATCCTTGCTGAATCGTTTTGAAGAAACACAGTAATTTGTCTACGTATGATCGTAAAATTTTTAAATTTATATTGATTGCCACGGTCTTCTCAAATACAAATTACATTATTTCCTCACAAATTTTGAAGAAAAACCTTGAAGAAAATGAGATTATTATCGGAAATTTACGTCGGTCCCGAATAAAATAAGTTATTTGTTTCTGTTTAAATTTACCCTTTACATAAGGGTTAAAAACTCAATATAAGCCCGTTTGACAGATCAAATTGGAAGTGTCAATGATAAAAATGATCTGGATGTTGGAATTAAACAAAAATAATAATGTACCTTCGAGAGGAATCTTGTCACTGTCCTAACTTAACACTTTGACCTCCAGTTCTACCTAAATAGCTTCTTCATTGCATTTTCTCATGATTATGCGTTTCACCCCCATGCGCATTATGATTTTCACACAAATGAGCATCTTACAGATGCACACTAATACTTTTCATGAGGCCCGTGAATACATGAAGGATACACTTGCATGTGTCTAGTACGAGAGCCAGTGTATTGGTTCTCGAGACCTTTCATTCTTCATTGGTAATGTACACAATTGTAAGTTATGTATCGTTTGGAATCCATTGCAGACGTGTCTCTAGTCTTCAATACTATTGAAACGGTCATAGTCGGAAATGTGATGATGGTGCATCGCTTGTTCATACAAAAATATCTCTGTAGTGCGTGGATTTCATGAAAACATTAGTTGTTATAAAGAATAATAAATTTAATTTCAAACGTGGAAATTTTTTTTCAGAAATAGAATTATGAATGAAACAGTAACTGAAATATTATTTGTTCCACATATGAATTAGGCTAGATCGTATGCATGAAGGAATTCCATTTTGAAAAACAATTTTCCTCAGAGAATTGGGTAATTTCATGGTGATGAAAAATTCCCACTAAGTATAAACATATCTTAACACGAATGTCTACTGAATATTGAATATTGAAATAATTACCACCACAGCAAAACGTTTTTTATACATTTATAAAATTGATTATTTTACTGAAACTTCTTTGTGCTGACTTAATATCATTTTAAATAATAAAATAGAAATTGAATTTTACTATCAAATTAATAATTGTTCCTTGACTTGTTTTACCCCTAGGGTCAATATTTAAGGTAGTACTAACGTAGGTAGAATTAAACCTCAAAAATATCTTAAATCGGCATAAGTAAACACAGTAATGCGTACTTATTGTCATTTTAACTTAAAAAACATTCTTCACCAGTCATTGAAAAGAAATATTAGCAATAGTATATGATGTTGTAATACATTGCGTCTCATGGAGAAAACACGTATTTTCAAAAATGACCAACTTTTAAATCAAGAAAGTGATAGAAGTTTACTTTGATTTGTAGTAAATTTTCCGTAGTATTTTTACATCACTTTTATCTATAGGTTTTGAGAAAGCTATTTAACTTTCTCTGAGGTGAGATGCTTAAATCAGGAAACCGTCGTGCTCGGTCGCCATGGTTGTGCATGCTCTTGTACATTTTTAACGAATCAAACGAGTTTCTGAATATTGTTAGATATATATTACTAACTGATCAATACAAATTAAATAATGTTTTTCCTTCGTTATTATTCATATTATTGTGTTTTTAAGCAATTTCAACATAAATATAAAAAAACAATTATACATCTTGACTAACTCGGTATGCAGGTTCCACCTGTCATTTTCTTTTTTTTTTTCGTTTCTGCTCTGGTAGATGTTCCAACTGGAACTTCCACTGAATATGAGGTTTCTATATTCTACAATCTGCGTTGCTAGTGACAGAGAGGATCTACTCACCGTTCGATTCCCCAGATTCCGAATGCGGCAATTGAGTTGCGCAGTTTTCCCGATGAGCGCTGTGATATTTTTGGAAGCAGAGGGTTCGAAGTAAGGACCTTCGGGTGCTTCTTCTTCCCCTTCCCCACTGCCACCACCTTCAGACTCTGCTCCTGCAGCCAATAGCTCCTCTGCAGGCAGTGACGCTGAGAAAGAAAGAAAGAAAAAACAATAAACCATTGCAGAGACATCAATTAATTACTTATTAAACAAACATGATTCACATTCTCAAAAAAGTCAAATATATCAGAGCCCCCTCCTGTGGTTAAGGGTGTCAAGGGATTAGCGTGCTTGCTCACCAACAAGTCATTCCGGGTTCAATTCCTGGCGGGGCCGGAAAAAATTCCATTAATGTCCCAGTTCATATATCTGTGACTACTGAAAAGAGAACCTTCTTTCCTCTGTCCACTGCTCAGTATCAATAATTCTAACGATTACTAACTACTCCTACTAAGACCACCACGTGGGTCAAGTTACTGGCATAACCCGCACAACATAACTCCCGCTCTGGCTGCCGAGCCGAATGTGACGGCGCGGGGGCAATAAACGCTATTCTGAAAACATTTGTTATTCCAAGCGGTCCACTAATCCGACGCCCACCTTCCATGGTTTCTCACCGACCACCAAAGTACGGCGAAGGGGTTGGTGGAGCCTATTCCGTGGAAAGCTCGGGCGAGAACGGAAATCATGTTGCGCGCCTTATAAACCCAGCTGAGCGGCCCACCTACTAACAATAGTCCTATCACCCGCCTCCTACCTCATATCGCTCTATGTAGATAAACTTCAATAGCACGCTACATTTCCCATTTACAAATACTACAATTAAAATAATTTAGTCAAACTGTGTCCTTTTAGGTCCCTCAGGTGTCCATGGGACTTACGGAGGTTAAAGATCCACAATTACGAGGAGGAGGAGGAGGAGATGTGGTTAGCATCTCGCTCCAGCTGGTTTTACTGCCCGGATAGAGTCGGTACTCCTTTTACAGCAGACTGAGTGAGCCATGGGAGTCAGTCTGAAAAAAAATCCGCACCCAACCGGAGATCGAAACAGGGCGGCCATCCAGCACATCCACCTCAGCGCTCTTACCACAGACTAAATTTACAAACATATTTGCGTTACATTACAAACATATTGACATTATATATGTATTATAACTCGCAGCTAACTTTTTATCTTATCTAGGAACTTGTGCTGAAATTTTTGAATCCACCTCTGCCTTAGGGTTCTTGATCGGATTTGATGGGATGGTCCCTTGCTTGCTTCGGGAGAGTAAATTAGTTTATTGTCCTCCACGTGGTCATACGCAGTTCGTAACTGGTTCTTTTTCTGACAAAGAGTTTATTACTATTATAATTATAAACGGTGTAAAGTAATTTTTAACGGAATCATAGTGATTTTTATCCGATGAAAATACAAAACTTTCAACAGTCGTAATTTTTAGGAACGTGTTAATTGACAAGAGAGCAACCTTTGTGGAATGGAAAATGGCGAGGGCGTGTCGCGTTGGGGTGGTTTCGGTGCTGGTGGTTGCCGAGCCGTGATGACGTGGATGCAGGAGATGTGGTTGTGGTGAGAGGGGAAGGAAGGTAGCTCAAATTGGATTCCAGTCCGAACCTCGAATCCTCGTCTCTGCTTCGATCCAGGGCATTCGCTCAAGATGACTTCATGCGTCGAACACTCGGATCAATATTCAACGCACGGAGAAAGTCGGGGTGAAAAACTAATTCACGTTTTTTCTGGTCTCATCGGTTTCAAAAATTTCATTATAAATCCAATAAATGTGTAACTCGGAAGCGTATCTGTATGTTTGCCATCTAATCATAACTAAACCGCAGAATTGAGAAGATAGCCAATGTTCATCCTAGACATCTAAACTAACTTTTATTTTTTAAATGTGTGATAAGAAAGATATAAATGGTTTTAAAAAATTAATGTCGATAAAATCGGGAAAAGAGAGTTATGTATACTCCATATTGTTGACCCCAAATTTTATAATATAAACTGGTTATTAAGATTGGGTCGAGAGAAAAAAAGAAAAAATAACACTATCCCATACTGCCGACGTTTCGAAAATTTATATTTTCTTCTTCTGGGCTACACAAAACAAGGTCTACAATTACTCGATATTCTAATTTTCTAGCAATAAGTTAAACACTGAATAATAAATTTAAAAAAACACGCACAAAACAAAACATACCTGTATAAATTCGCAATTCTACAACTCACTCATCACTCATCTATCACAAAACTTTCTCGCATTCCATAACATAACAGCTTCCCATCTGCATAAATACTGCCTCGCACTCATCGCCAAACCAACTGAGCAGCCCTCATTCTTACAAACAACTGTGCACGACGCGCGCTCCACCGCTCAGTGAGTCACAACTAATGAGTAACATCACAGACGCAAGACAATAAGACAAGGAAAGAAAAAAGAAAAAAACCCACAACTTTACCCAAAATAGAATCAATTTCAAAGAATATTAAAACTATTAATTAGTCTCACTACTACACTTACAAATTATTAACACATACACACATAATCTATTATATATGCACATACTCTAATATATATGATACATAATTTATTATGTTTCACATATACACGAAGATAAAAGGATAATTGAATTGTGCCAAGAATAAGTTAAAACTATATGGGTCATCTTCATTGTCAACATGAATTTTAAGAACATTTCACTTCGATATATAAAGGAATTTAGATATTTCTGATTAAAAACTATAATTTTAATTATTTTTAATATTTCAGAGAATTCGAAGTGTGGTCTTTCGTTCTGTTTTATTATTATCTGTTCGACGGGAGAGTGCACATTCGATTGCCCCTTCGGACAAACTGCGTGGGTTTTCCTCACTAACTCCAGACCAATATCAGTTCGCTGCGATACATTCCGCCAATACGAAATTCCTCTTTCCAATACTGTCACTCAAAAGTATATCTAGGTATCATGGTCCAAAATTCGCCATCAGTCATAAAAAAAGGAACACGTCACCAACAATTCATCCAAGTATCCAAGTAAACAATCCAAGTATCAAATATGACGATTGAGGAGATGACAAATTTCTTTCAGAAACTGCACACATATGTAATTTATCACTGAAATAAAAGTTGTGTGAAGAGTTTGTTCTTGATATTATACCAGTTCCATCAAACATAAATGCACCGCAATATCAAATAAAGAAGTGTCTTATTATGTAGTAGAACGTTACTTCCTATTAATGTAGTAAAAGACAACAATTTACTAGAACAATCAAAAATTGAAATAATCTTTTTCATAAAAGAAAGGCATTTTAATACGAAATTCTGAATTTAACACGAAGTTAATTCTTAAAATATTGAAATTCTTACTTCAAAATCATCCTGGCAAGAAAGAATTGAAATAAACGCTTTAAATCGATGATTCTTAATGGTCAAGTCGTACGCTGAACATGACAAACGCGCTCTGTAGAGCATCAGAAGATTCTTGAGATTCTCATGTATTCAAAGATAGTCCGTATTATAAAGTTCCAAAATCCATCTCTATATGTTTTACTCCGACATCCGATGTGTAAGATGTTGTGCGAGTCAATTCTGAGTTTATGACAGAAAGGAGCCATGCTGTATTTGTGATAACTCGAAAGTAAGATTTCATCTTGCAACATATTACAAAGCCGTTCCTCACACAATTAAAAAGCTTCCATTTATACCAACAGAGTTGCAATCCAGAAGTTCTTTAATATTAACGATGCAAGGCGTTTTTGTTGATAAATATTTTATGATAAATTTACATCGCAAACACCAGTAGGCAAAACAAAGACACGACTAAATATAACATTGGAGGGAGGTTCTCTCGGCGATTTCATCAGCTGTCATAGGTGTGCCCAAGCGCACAATTTTTCTAAATTATGCAATATTACTAGATCATTCCGAATAAACCATTCATTGGCGTTTGATACTCGATGTAGTTACGTTAATACAAACGTGCCATTGTATAGTAACTCTCTACTCGTATGTGTCTCGTTACATGAGCGATACAAAGACACTTAACCTTTTCGCTAAATAAACTGAAGGATCAAGTAGACAAAAATTTCAGTTAGAGGAGTCACTATAATAAGAATACTGTAATTTTATCTTACAACTTACAGAAAATTAAAGAATAAAATTGAAAATGGCATACTTCCTTTAAAAAACTTTTATCGGTTGTATTTACTCTGTTACAGGGACAACTTTTCAGTAATATAATATTTGTTTCTATCAGCACTACGTCTCGGTGTCTCAAACTCTATCTATGTAATGAATAAGTGCAAGAAAAGTGTTACCAATTTGATCGCATTTCCACAAAAATTCGTGTGAAAAGAAGGGCTATTAAAATCATACAACATCAAAATGAAAGTCACAAAAATCGTGAAAACACACTAAAATATAAAATTACTGATGCTAGAGTCGTATCTCAATGTTTTATTTTACGACTGCATGTGAAGTATATATGCACGAGAAACGGGAAAGACTTAATTCGGACACGAGAAATTAAATAAACAGCAGTCGAAAGTCCATGAATTTCAGATCCCTCTTCCACAAGAGCAACCCCAGCAGTTCATTAAGCAAATTACTGAAGCCCCACTCCGTCACTTAAGAAGGCACACAGCATTTTGAAGTCGATCCAGGCTGGTGTAACTCTTTTGCCTTTACATGAACTAAGTGTCGGCAAAGTCCTGTAAGTTACACACTTTAATCTCACTTAAATGAACTCGACTTGCCAAGCGTATGCCCCTGATTTTACAACGTTAATCCTACATAGTTGGATTTCGATGAGGTGATACATATTCATTTATTCTCAGTTTACGCTAAACACATTTAGGAAAATTGTACTTTTTACAAAAATTCCAGTTGTTAAGGCCTATGCAATTATTGAAAATAAAATACTGGCTCATTAGTATTTTTCTTTTACTATTCTAAGGTTATATGTAAATTCAAAATGCATTTAAGACGCCAACCTAAGGAGAATAAAATTATCTAGTCGGTACCAACGTGGAACAAGCGGGGAACTCGCCCATGGACGTGTTCATTTAGAAATTATTAATCTTCCTACCTCGTATTAACCTGAAGACCACATATTTAATAAATATTCTCGCTCAAGGTATAGAAAATGTGAATGACACATAGAAAAATTGAAAGACAGAAATAGAAAAAGGAACTTTAAATATTCCTGATGAATCAATTAATTAGCATTACTACGTTTCGTTTCTTGACGAAAGCTTTCAAACGGACACGCGATACTTAAAAAGACTTTTGAATATTTAATTATCAGTAATTAAATTTAGACCAATTAATTGTAATTTCCTTAGTTGTGTTAATTTTGAGAATAGTGTATGAATAATTTTGTGTCCAATGGAATAGAATTCTTTTTTACAGTCTAAGAAATTTGCTTTCTAATTTTGCCGAGAAAATGATTAAGATTATTCATGTCTTTCTATCGTAATATTTTTAAGAAAAATTAATAATTAACACACTATTCTAATACGCGGAGAAAAAACTTCAAGTTCTGAACATCATCTTAAAAGTCGTAAGATATACGAAATACGAACATCTCGAATCTTTATTTTATTTATTTATTTATTTTTGGTATTATTGTAACGTAGTGCTACTTCGACACCAGTGTTAAGTGAAAAAAAACAGTAATTCAATGTATATTGCCTCAGTTGAAAATACTTTCCTCATCAAGAAGTGATTGCATAAAGGTATAAACATGCTGGAGCTGCATAGATGTTCCTTTGTTTTGTTCGTGTTCTAAAGGAAACGTATCTATTTTTAAAAGTGAACGGGACGCTTCTGTAGAGGCTCCTTCGGATGACGCATGTTAACAAAGGAACTGCTTATTTGTTTTGAAAGTGAAAGTGTCGCATCGCTCGCCTAAGCTTCGGTAAAACTATTTTTGTAAACAAGAGGGATGCGTTGCTGGTCTGAGCGTCTATGAGCATGGGCAGGTCACGTGACTGTTAGTCACTATATAAGAGGCTGCTTCATGCTGCCTCGAGGTCTCACATGGTAGAGTGCTGAGTCCAGGCGTATGCCGAAAGTTCCGATCCAGGGTGATCGCAGAGAAACCATGTTGTTGGTTTTGTAGAGTCGCTGTGGTGACTTGAGTTAACTGATTTATTGTAAGCATTAGTATTTTGTATGATATTATAAGTTTAGTTCATAATAAAAGTGATATTAGTATGATATTGGATATTAGTTTCCATTTCATTACTTCACTTGATTTTTGTTTGAATTTCAATTGAACTTTGTTCTACAGAACAAGCAACCTTTTTATTCAATTAAATTATTTTATTATTGTTTAATTGCTTGTTTGGTTTTCCCCGTGGACACGGGGTGGTGGCAGAGATACCTTTACCTGCAACTTGGAGACTGTAAGTCGCTGCGTTGCGTTACGGGGGTTACAATTATGTTTCTTAGTGATATGTTACAATTGTTATTTTCCTTAGCAGTATAAAGTTGGTTTTATTCATTCATACATTCAGGTGTTTAATGAACTTACACCAGTAGTACATGCCACCAAAAGACAGTGTCATAGTAGTACAGTTCAAAATAGGAAAATATAGCACGTTTTCTACATAACTATTAATCTATCGGCTAAGTTTCCATATTTCTATCACTCTTGATTTCTCACATTCTAACTCAACGCACAATTTTATCTCAAATAAATCGTTTCACTTGTGGCAAGCACTTAGTGTTAATGGCCACAATTGATCTTGATTTAGTGCTTTTGAATGAGAAATGTTCTTCAACACTTTAAACATCTTTATGGAGCCATAAAAAGAAAGTTCTCTGTCAAAAGAATGAGAGAGAAGGATGGATAGTGAAGGTGTTGCATGGCACATTAACTTGCAATCTAAACCTATCCAACAACTTAAAGGAAAGGAAATGTTCTCAACAGTCGTATATTAATAAAGAAATATGGTATTAGTAATTTATTTTCTACAAGTATGATAATTGTAAGTATGATGCAATATCTTTTCCTGAGTTTTACATTTATACTTATTTATTAAATTTATATTCTCTGGAATGAATTGATATAACAATTAACACATTTTCATCATATTTCACTAGTATGTTATAATAAATTGTTGCAGGAAAGGAATATTAAATAACCTTGAATATAATATAAATATTATATTATATTGTACTAATAATATAATAATAGTTTATATCGAATTCCTTTCCTTGCGTGTGTATATTGGTACAACTGAGCAGATATTGGAGGAAGAAAAAGAGGTGAGTGGACGGGGTAGTTTCGGTTCGGAACGCCAAAGTGACGAGTCGTTTTGTGAACACCAAAGAAACAAGTTCTTGCACATTAATTTTCTTTTGTGAACTACGTGATGGTCAATTTAAAGTGACCAATAAATAAATAGTCACAATACTCAAGTGGACAGAGTTTCACAATGAGTGATGATCATTGTGAGTCATTCGTTTATGAGGATGAGAGGAGAATAGGCCAAAAGTGGTCACAGGTGGACGATGTAGATGAGTCTGCTGCGCGAAATATCGCGTGAGGAGCGGCGAATTGACCACCAGGTTCCAGTGAGCGCGCAGTTCTAAGTCAAGGCTTTATTACGAGTCAGAGATACAGTAATTAAGGAAGAATAAGGAAGAAATTCAGATATGTAGAAATGACCGTACTTTTTCTAAACAGTAACTCTTGGTCCACTTTTCTTTTTCTCTCTTCATTCTGAACGAATTGCCAAAAATGAGGTTCCATTGCAAAGATACCAATTCGAACTCTGGACTTAGCGTTATCTTCTGTTTTAACTATGCACTACTTCCTCTACAATTTGCTTTCAAATACTACATAAAAAATTCGAGTGGTCGTCATTTCTGGTCTGGTCTACCAGTAGAGATGCCTGTCACGTGAGAGCTTTACAAGACATGACAAGATAAATAAATAAACAAATGCCGTATGATGATTGATGCAAATAAATAATTTCTGTACATTTATATCTGTTTGTGTTGATACTGATATTTGTAAAAATTTCGCGGATTATTGACATCATTATGTACCAAGCTGTTGCCTCTGAAATACGTGAATATTTTGGAAGACCTATGGAGCGGATTTAATAGAGCTAAGAAGTTGTTGTCTAGCAATACAGGAATTTTATACATTCTACCTTAATATTTTTCTTCACGTATAAATATATCTCACTTATATGAGGGCAACCAATGGCGTAATGTACAGTGGTGCACTTAACTTCACCCACCGGTTGATTCAAGTAAAATTTGGAGTGGTGGACCAAGTAGGTTCACGGCAATTTTTTTCAGGGTACTCCCGTTTCCACTGCCTTTCATTCTACCCCAACATTCACTCACCATCATTCATCCCTCACAAAATTTTCACGTCTTCCCCGTCATTAAAATGCCTTTTGAGTGCAGACACTGGGCGTGTAGTCTACGCCGTACCCAGTGAGCACTAGTGTATGCCGCTCGAATTCCTCTAAAGCCCGTTTTACATGTTCCATTTTACGTACATTCTCGTGAAATACACACCAGACAGTATACAGAATACATGAAAATATTCAAGCATCCTCTATTATTCAGCACGACTCGTACAAATTGACTAGCACATTCCTAGCGGCATCTCTGCTTACTAGTTGCGGCGTCTGTGTTCTCTCGAGTTGGTTCCGAGGTTAAAATAGTTCGCGTAGTAGATTCTTTTTGTTGCGGTGTTTTCTTATTAGTAGAAGTTCGTAAATCAATCATAGGGAACAAAACATTGAATTCAATCAACCATTCGTTTATCAATGTGGCTTGATTACATATCCAGTGAAATGGAAACACAGTTGAGGTTACCAAAGTGCATCAAGACGCCCTCTGAAGGTTGCCGGTTGGTTGCGCTCCCGGTAAGGTTGACAGACAACTCACCCTAGCTACATTCATTTCTCATCCTACATCGTGTAAAACGCTCATTTCGTAATATCCATTTTCTGTACTCGCAGATGACATCAAGCGTGACGTCATCCACTTCACACCCATTTCTTGTACAGCAGCAACTACACGCAAATTGTCTGTAAAATGGGCCGTGTAAAGCTGGTTTAAGCAATATAGTGGACTACGTAATTTTCCACTAGCATTGTATCAGCATACCTATGGCAAAGACGCAAATGGCTGTAAAAAGTTAAATCCACGACAAAACACTGCAAAAAGTGAAATATATATTTTGTTATATTCTTGCAATATTTTTAACATTCTATAAACAACATATTGATACAACGAGCAGAAGTATTTAAGAGTAGATCCTCAAAGTTTTTCTACATTTTTTGTATATGATATCAGAGCAAATTTGTTCCTTCGGATTTTCGTCACACATATTTTCGTCACAAGAACTTTCAGAATTCAGAAGAGGATAGTTCGGATAATTTGTAAATCTCACCCCCGAAACTCTTGTAAACCTTTATTCAAGGAATTAAATATCTTAACACTTCCCTGCATTTATATTTATGAAACAGTCGTGTTTGTTAAGACCGAATTACTGAAGTGCCACCCTTTCTTTATACGAAACAGTCTCGTTCACGAACACTATACACGCAATAGTAGTAATATTCATCGCCCTAGAGTGTCAACCACTCTTTGCCAAAAAGGACCTTATCATTCGGGAATCGTTCTATATAATTCCCTGCCCAAGAATATAAAAGACATTATGAAATTGAATATCTTCAAATCCGCGGTTAAAAACTACCTCCTGCACCAGTGCTTCTACACTGTAAAAGAATTTATTGATTTTAATAAAAGTTAAATTCGTCTTGTACTTTATCACGCCATTGCTGTAGCACTTTTTAAATAACTTATAACAATTTCAAAAACTATTTTCTTGCATGATTGTGTTGCCGTATGGCTCATATTAATTTAGTTTTATGTGTACTCAACTTTGGCACGGTTGTGTACATTAATTCTGTAGCCCCATCCTGGCCCGGGTTTTTCTCCGTTTTTCCTTCGGGTAGAGGCGGATTTCTTATACAGGTTCTCTAGGCTTTGTCTAGGGGCGTGTTTATTGTAACAATAAATCGTGAATTTAGTGTTTTTTCAACTCTTATGATTTTTAAACACTATACTCAGAATAATCTATAGTTCGATAATAACTTGTACATGTAAATTTACAAGCATATTTGCGTTAAATTACTAACATATTGACAGTATATATGTATTATAACTCGCAGCTAACTTTTTATCTTATCTAGGAACTTATGCAAAAAAAAAAATTTGAATCCGCCTCTGCCTTAGAGCCCTTTGTCGGAATTGATGGGATGGTCCCTTGCTTGCTTCGGGAGAGTAAATTAGTTTATTGCCCTCCACGTGGTCATACGCAGTTTGTACTGTTTTTTGACAATAAATTTATTATCATAAGCAAGAGAAGACACAAATATTGAATGTTATTGAAAATATTAACAATTTAGTTTACCGAGTAATAATATCAATCATATAGACATAATGCGTTACATGTAGACTAAACGCACGTGCAGATTATCTTTAATACTAAGCACGAAGCCGCTAGCACTTTAATAGCACCAAGTCAATTATCAAGTAATAGCCGTAATCACTCTTGTTTGTTTCGCTAATATATCCAAACTGTTCCCCTCCCATTACAGAACATAATAATTTTGAATACAATTGAGAATGATTTAGATAAATCTCTCTTTTATTAATGAACTTTTTGTTCGTCGTTGAAAATCTTCTGCTATAATATGTAACTTACTCTCTCATACAAAATCTCTATGGTGTTATCCGTAACAGTTGTAAGCACATGGCACCTACTCTTAAAAATGAATAAATCTTGTTCTCAAATAAAAATACAAATTCTGCGAAAAGTCACATGGATGTAATTTCTTTCTTGTGGGAAGGAAACTAGACACTATGTCATCATTTAAGCAGAAGTACCCGAAGAAAATAAGAGAAAAACGATGAGAAAGAAGGATTGCTTTGTAAAAAATACATCGAAACAGAATGCCAGGATTATTCAAAATTATTTACGAGTTATTTAGTAAGTGATAAAGAAAATTAATTAATTTTATATATAAACTGGACTGTATACACTGCACCAACTCGCTGAAGTCGCTCCGGTCGAATTTTCGCTAAACTATTCGTCACGATTTTACAATTCAAACTCATTTTTATCTTCGTTAACTGTACAAAACAAATAACACATTACATATGGTTATGATTGATGTAGTCCTCAAATTACTCTCTTAAACTGAAGTATTTTAACACGCATTTTTTAACCCTCAAGCAAACGCACCAAAAGCTGGAACATAAGCACACGCTTGGAGTGTATTCCATCTTAAAGTAAATATTGTTTAAGTGGAATTTGGTTTATTTTTCACACCATATTTTTTATTACAAAGAGAAACATTATGTTAATGAAGTTTAATTATTAATTGCATGTTGGAAATCATTTTTAAATACATAAATTAAATCTATGAACAGCACATTTTTCGAAACTTTATGCCAATTACGAAGAAAAACTGCAATCTATTTGATAACTTTTGGTCAGGTGAAATTGGCGACGAGTCGGGAATCGAACCCGGGACTCCTGCTTCGATCGCAGGGGTGTTAGCCACTACACCACCGATTCGCCTTCCACAACTGTACACCATTTCCACCCAGACCTAAACCCCGCAATATATTTATTGCAACTTGGGTAGATATCGCAACACAAGTTAACAATCTACGGACTCGTTGCTCTTTGTACCAATTGAGTGACGTTTCTCGATTGTTGTGCTTCTATGAACTATTTATTCAACCTCATAGGTCCATTCGAAATGCACGCGTTTGAGTTTAAAAATTAATGAAATGGTTGGACACGGTATTTAATTAATAAACGAGTCTGTTAAATCATCCTGCAAGCCACGAGACTGTATTCTATGTTTCCCCGCCAGAACAATATAAAATAACTTGAGATTACGAATCAAATCCATCGAGCCAGATAGACGATCGATACATGATTGACCTGTGATGTCACGCAATCGATCGATCAATCACGCCAACAGCGCTCAGCTACAAGCAAGCCTCGGACGAGCGAGCAGTCATCATCACTTCTCGTCTGGCAGCCACGCCACAACGTCTCCGAATCGTCCACCCGATGTTACTGTCAGGTATTGTTGCCACGTTCACCTGAAGCTTTGACCGTAATCCATTCGTACAACGTGAAGCCAGCCCTTCAACTTCAACATCAACCCACATGGCATGGTTAACTAAATTAGTTTATTGTCCTCCACGTGGTCATATGCAGTTTGTATCTGTTTTTTAACTATAAATTTATTACAGGGTTTTTAGTTTCCATGACATAGCTTTGTGACTGTGTTGATGGCAACCCTAAGTACGAAGCTAAAAGGATAAGGTTGTTGATTTGAAAAATAATTTATGTGGTTTGTGAAGTGAATGGATATCTCATCCGTAGTAAACGTATTTGACCTGACAATGTTCAGGATAGAATTACTCAGTGTGGTATCACGTTAATGACCTGATGGACACAAGGTAGAACAGCAAACAATATTGCATTACAAATATTAAGAAAACGATTAGAATTGAATTTTTTCAGAAGACGTTACAGTAAAATACTTACGCAGGCACTTCATCATCTGCGCCTGCGCAATGGGTAATTTTAAAGCTGTACTATAGTACAAATTTGAGCGTATCGGTTTAATAGAAGTATCGTGAGCATTGGCATTTAAACGATGAAATCTGCCCCAAGAGATAAGCAAGTTTCCTTATTAATGCAGTTTTAACAACTCGTATTGTTAATGAACTAGAATGTATCTGAAAAAGGTAGTGACTATTTTCGAGGAACGTAAACCTGTCACAGATGACAAATATTTCCTGCGGTTTCAGTTTTAAAATTAACACAAAGACTTCCTGTAATAGGTATTAATTATAATAAAATACTACAAAACGCAAAACGTGAACAAATGACATATTTCGCATTTAATAAAAAACTAAAATAGAGTTATTTTGAGATAAAGATATGATACATATTACTATTCATCCGTAAAAAAATAAGAACATACAAATATTTCATTTTTTGATCTCAAGAATGTTCTATTGTGTGAATATCATCAATTTTTTTTAACAATTCGTTAGAGAAATAAAAGAACTAATACATACTATTATTGTTCACACTTTATTTCAGGATATATATTTGAATGACATAAAGGACTTGATCATTTAACAACTTAAAAAACTTGAAATATAGAGTAGATCATTTAACGAAGCTACAGATAAATGTTTCGCAACTTTTTCTATTCTGAATCCGTATGTATGTATCT
>NNCF01129553.1:225663-245083 GCA_002313205.1 Laupala kohalensis
TTTTGGGCGGCTGTGCTTACCAGTGCGTGGTGTGTGAACAGGTCTGGGTACTGGACGGGAGGGGATGAAACGAGTAGGTAAGGGAGGAAACAGGGACATGTCATCTAACACACTAAACCTATTCTGAGTGAAGAGTTGGGGTGGTGCATGTGTCGTTTGTCTAACCACGTGGTAGCATTTGGAAGGACGTCGAGAATTTCTAACTGTAGTCCAACCGCCGATCGTTTTCTTATTGACCTTTTCCAGCGCACTTATTCGTGTCAATATATTNGTATACTGTACCATGTCATTGTACGCCTTCTGAAGATCAGTTTTGAATGAGTTGAGGAATGCGATAGTGTCCATTGTTGTGAGATAGTTAGCAACTGAACGACAAAAGCATATGAGAATACACGAAAAATGACAACTAACACTGAATGAAGGATGGTAGTGTAATAATATATTTATTACTACGGAAGTTACAAATGAGATAATAAATGAATTAAATATACAAACAAACCGACGACAAAAATGATTGAAATAATTATTTAGGGCAACCAATGGAAATTAATTAATTCGACAATAACTACCGTATATCGTGTTAGAATGTAAATAAATACGAAAGAATCAAGAACAACGAATTGTAAATTAATGTATTAATTCTATGAATTATGACGACGATAATTAGGGTGCAACAATGGGGAAGTGTTTAAATCAGTACATTCTTCAAATAAATTGAAAAATGTTATTACGGAAAAACATACAACTTTACTAAAGGCATCCACGATTTTATTATTTATGATATTAAATGTTTTGATAGTGGTCGTGATATGCATATAAATTTTGCTATGAATTTATATAAGACTTTTTCCCTTTTTAATAATAATATTAAGTCTAAGGTTTTAAAATTAAGTGTTCTATTAATTTTATGCTGTTTTGTGAAATTTAATGTAGAAAATACGCGATAAAAACATTGATCATTGATTAAACTCTATTAGTGTGAGCGAAGCGCTGAAAGGGATTGTCATACAGTCAACTTTTTTACATTTAAAATTCATATTAATCATCAGCTAGAAATGAGTAAGATTTCTTGATTGATTAAATTTAATACCTGATGTAACCAAATGTTTTCATTACCTAATTGCGAACCCTTGCTAAATGGTCAACCTTAATACACTTGCGTCTCATGATTTTTTTTCACACTACTTTTGCAGCTTTGATACTGTCCGCAGGGAGACACTGGATCCATATTATAAATAATAAATAAATAAATAAATTTATTGTCAAAAAACAGTACAAACTGCGTATGACCACGTGGAGGGAAAAAAACTAATTATATGAAGTGCGCACAGCAGCAGAAGAAATGTAAGTTCAAAATTGACTGACTCGTCATATCTACTTGTTGGTAAACAACATTACGTTGTATTTTCAGAACAAAAGAAAAGTAAACCCATAGTTCTCTCTCGTCTTGTTAGAGTGCGTCATTTTACTCGCAGTGAAGTAACTCGATGTTATTAATTGACAGAGATGGATTTAAGCAATGAAACACTGATACTGAAGGATTTGAAAAGATCAAACATTCAAGATAATTCTACCAAACATGAACAGAATAAATATAAAAGGAAAATGAATGGATGTTAAGTTAATATAAACTCTTGCGTATAGGCAGACGACGTTTCGACATTGAACGCTATTTGCTCCAAAAAGCTTCGTTGATCCTTAATACAATTCCATCATTAAACTCCTTCCTCGTATCTGCTGATGGAGACAAAGAACTTTAATGATGGAATTGTATGGAGTAGGAAGATAGGGCTTCCAATGACCCCAGCGAATTAACAATGCGTACTGTTCGTTAATTAGTTATTGAAATGCGTTTAATTATTTATCTCGAAATTTTTTTTATTAATAATTGGTGCATTATTCCAAAATGGTTGAAATGTCCTTAACCAAGGGAGAAATTATTTGGAAGACCCTATAGTTTGCACCCCTTTAATTTGCAAAGGGTATGGTGATAAAAAATCACCATTTAAAATGTCAGAAAAGAGGTATTTTTTCGGAACTAAACAATTTAAGATGGATCCTCCTCTATTTCATATTTGGGGAAATTCATACATGGAATGCGTTACAAGAGAATTATTTGGTAGGAAAATGAATGGTCCGGAATATTAGTGAGGTTAAAAGTACATATTTACGAATAAACATCGAAATTGAAGCGAGAAAGGAAAACGTTCAAATCTTGTTAACGGTTGCTCCGTCTAATAGGAAGTGCGTGAAATTTTGTATTTCAACTTCCACCCAATAACTTCAGATTGACCTAGTGAAATAAAAACCTTGAAAAAGCAAGGAGATGGAAAAGATTTTCTAATATAATAGCATAGGACTATCATTAGCATAACGAATGATACATCTTCTCGTCGAAAAACGTAATGATCCGATAATTTTTACGACTTGAAAGTGTATCTCATGTTTCGTACGATTCATACTTTTGACTTTTGAATCGTGATTCAATGATTATATGAATGAAAAATTACATTATTTTATTTTTTTCGATTAATTCAAAATAAATTTTCGAAGTCTCATTTCAACCATTATCGACCATAGATTATCAAACTCTTCGGAACCGTTTTAAATTTTATGTAATGAAATATAAATTTTTGAGTTTGAAAATCTTTCCTTCCAATCAAGATTTGTAATTGAAACAGAACTAGTTTAACAATGAAATACGGGTTTGATGTACTTTGAAAAACGATTGCACGAATATAATTTAAATAAGTTATTCCGATTATTTATTTATTTGCATTTTAGTTGTATTATCCCAGTGCCGCGATCATTCTTATTTGTCGTTTATTCTTATTTTACATTTTGCTACGTTTGTGTCTTACTTTACGATGTCTTCTTCGTAGTCATATTTCTGATTTATCCGTAATAGGTTTTTGTAATTTTCGTAATCATATTTTATATTAAATTGGCTCATGGTTTCTTTTGAAGCTCTTTTTCCTATCTTCTATTGCCTTTTCTATGACTGTTCCACTTAGCCTCACCTGAGTTGCCCCAGGAAACTTTCTGTTCCTACCACGTGAATGTGGGAACTTATCTACCTACCGGCGATTTCTTTTCTTTTTATGAGATATACATATTTTGAAACTGGTTGTTTGGCGGTCAGTTTGTTGGTTGAAATTTTAATCGACGACAGAGACAAAGATCTCCCATCCTTTCTTTTCTTTTTTTTTTTTTCAGAATTACACCAATGGATATTCTAGGTCTGAGGAACATGAACAAACTGATAACCACGAGACGAAACACAAATTATTGGAGAAATAATGCGTTAAAATAGCTGAAAAGAGAAAACGCTAATTAGGAGAAAACGTCTTTCTCCCCTCTCAAGAAGACGGCAGCGCAGAATTATAGGTAGGTAAGGTTGTAACGTTGTCTGAACATCTGGGACGGAAAAGAATATTACAGTGGGACAGGTACCTCTGGACAGTAACCCCCCATTAGAGAAAAATAATATAGATTAAAATATATTATTACCCTTAGATAGCCGGACATCTATTGTTTCGTGTATTTCCAGTATTTATAGTAGTTTCACATGCGGGAAGATTGAAGATATGGATGTGAACCTTAAGTTTCTCATGTCGCGCAATTAAATCAAGGTTCATTTGTGTATTCTTGAATATGTTTATCATTTAATTTATTTATTTATCAAGAACAATATTTCATCATGCCCTTGTACCTCAACACAAAGTCATTACCAGGGTTACATATAAACCTGTGATTCTTTTTTCTCTCAAAAATAAAGTGCTTCATTTCGTTTCATATTTCTTTCTTTCTTATCTTGTCTTTGTTTTTTCTACTGTCCACGTCGGTCTCTTTGTGATCCTTCCACTTATATTAGATTCATCTTTCCTTTTTTATTATCATATGTTTAGTTTTTTGCTGCATTACGTATTCTTATAATTTCTATTAGATAATCCGGAAAACCAGTATATTTACTTTCACTTTCAATTAAAAATGCCCTGTCATTTAAATTTGTTAAACACTTTGTCTTCATTTTCTCAAACCATCTTCCCCTCTCTGCCTCCGTTATCCTGCATGCATGTACTATATTATTGACATTAAACATTATTAAATTATTAAATATTGGGTTTCAATAAGAAATGGGGAAAGGAACAACAATATATACGATTGCTACGAGTTAACGTGTAACGATGGGTGAAGTCAAAAAATTAAATCTATAATCGACACTGCCGGTCTAGGACACTTGTGGCAGACAGCTCCGGCGAGATCTGATTATGAATTAATTATTCAGAGACTTGAAGACGTAGAGAAACAAAACATTACAGTTGAGAGACTGGAAAAGAGGTCACTATTCGTGCAGAATATTGTGTCAGGAGACTGGGGGCGAAAACCGTACATAGACAAATTAAACAAGGTAGCAAGAGCAGGTTTCGCTTGGTTTCGACTTAGGGGGATATAAATTAAGGAAATTGAAGAGGGATCGAGATTCGCAATGCCCTTTGTGCACGAAACAAGAAGACTGGGTCCACATTCTGCTAAATTGCGCTAACACTGAAATAGGTCGAAAAAAGTGTCTTCTTGAAGGGGGATACAATCGTAAACCAAGATATTACAAGCTCCAGCTTTTGAAATAATGCGAGATAACAGAATCTCCGTTACTTTACTCATTGGCAAGTTTCTGAGAATGGTTCGAAAAAAGAGGGAGGCGGAACTGATGAAGGAGATTGACCAGAATGAACACACTCAATTTAAATCTGTTTAAATTATTATTGTTGTTATTATTATTATTATTATTATAAGTGATAGTAGCAGTAATATTAGTATTCTATTCTATTCTGTTTTCATTGATTTAAAATTGTGTACATGTGCGAATATGGGTACATGTACATTGGTAAATATGTAAACAAGATTTATTTGGATGGTTTGGTATGCATATGTTACTTGCCCTGCAGATAAGTATGTATTCTCTCTCTGAATTTATTTGAATCTGCCGCCGAATTTTTTTGTTCTGTTACAGGTTTCCAGTTACCAACCAGATACTTTTTATGCTTAGCGCGCTTGCCCTAACCGTTGGTTTTCCGTGGTTCCCAACGGTGCTCAATGAACCAAACAGTCACTTAAGTAATATAACAAAAGCCGAGATTACAAATTAAAATTATATTAAAATATAGCCATGACAGTAAAAAAATTCTTATTATAACTTATTAACACTTATTAATTTCTTTTTCCGCTACTGATATCATTTACCTTCCAAATAATCGAAATATTTTAAAATCTCTAATTTTAGTTTCTGTTTCAGTTCATTGAGAGTGAGTATTAGGGTATAGTATGCACAGCCCACAGATCATTTTAGGGCCTCTGTAAGGTGCACGGGTATTAAGCCCCGCCATATATATTGTACATTTTTGTTGTCGTTGTTAAAATATAACCCTTTTGAATTGAATTGAATTGAATTGAATATTATTGACACCCTCCACTCAATTTCCACATATGCAATTTCGATCCCCTGCTATGCCAAATCCATACAACTGATTGTTGTAATTCCCGGGTCCAGTCAGTATTTGTGTTTGTGGCATGTTCGGCCTAAACCATTTATTTTTTTGTAAAGGAAGTCAACTTTAGTTATAAATTAATACAAGAGTCTTCCTTCCTTTGCTGCTTTCCAAAGTGAGTGAGCAGCTTGCCGTTCTAGCATAGGATGTACATAAAAAGCAACCACACATTTCACATTCCATGCACTTCGGTTTCTATTCACAAAAAATTACTGCGGGTATTTGCGTCTATTTCTCGAATGCAATATACTTCCTCACCAGGTTTCCTTCAATGGAAGTTCACTATTTGCGCGAGCTTGCAGTGATTTGTTGAGAAAAGGGAAAGACGCTTGCTAGTTTTGGAGTCGCTTTCTTTTGGAAACTGAGTAGTACAGTGGAACAGTTACTCTTTTCCTGAACGCAGTATACAATAAGATCCCCAATCAGTATAAAATAAAAACTGTTACTACTCATCTCTCAATAAAAAAATATTTTAAAATATTATCTCATAAAACTCCCAGTTAAATGTATTTTTGTTTTATACAAATGTGTGACGAAGTAAATACATTTAGGGAAGTATACAGACGACGAAGCGAAGAAAAATTTCTTAATAAATGTTAAAACATTTAAATATTTATAGCTTCACATTAGCTATTTATTAACTTACAATTAATGAGTTACTATAAAGTTATGAACCACTTTAATGAACTAAATCCGAAGACTGTGAAACAATATTACATATAATGGATCCTGAAGATAAACAACTCAATGTATAATTATTCTTTTGCTTGGCAGTCAGTCTTAATTCGCCAAGCAGAAATTCCTTTCTTTCAGAGAGGAGATACTATATTCAGAGGGAAGATATAAAGCGTTCGAAAGCTATTTAGAAGTAAGAAATGTTATGAACGGACTTATATGCTAAATGGTGAAATGAATAAAGACAGAAGATGATGACAATGGAGTAAAGAATGACAGATTATATGTGAGACAATTTACCGACGAACGTACTATGGTAAAGAGACTCACAAAGACAGACACTGAGAAATGTCACTCGATATAAACATGACGAAAATAAAACAAATGAAGAAAATGTGACAAAGGAGGCTATCAACAAAGATTTGTTGATTTCTACAGTTTATAATTGTTTTCTTTGCAAGTTTGAAATACGAGAGATTTGAGCTTATTTTATGGTCGGGAAACGTTCTCAACTGGAATAGAGATGAGTACCGAGGTTCCTGTCATAGACTCTGAACATCCTTCTTCCTCTTATACGATAAATGAGATATAGCAAATAGTGACTTTTGCCTCATTTAAACATTGGTATACCGAATATTGTTAATTAGATAAACAATTGCCTCATTTAAACATTGGTATACCGAATATTGTTAATTAGATAAACAATTGGAGGAGGAACAATTGCAATTTTGTCCTTCGGTAGATGAACAATTACAATTTTGTCCCGTGAAGAAAGACCTTACTCCCCACTGTACGTCCCTTTTTCTCGCGAAACAGAAGAGAGCTCAGTCTTCGCTGGAGTTTCGATGGAGTGTAATGGCGATCTCGATTCGCAATTGTACCTCTCGATGGCTTTCCCGTGTTCTTGGTGGAATTGGATGTCGTTGAAATTCGAATATATTGCGGAAGAAATTTTATTGGAAGTGATTTCGCTATAACGCGCGAACGCTCTTCTTGATTTTGTGCAACCTGATGGCAGCCGCTGCTCCGGAAATGGCTGTGTAGAGGGAATTGCGATACTGGAAACACTTCAAACTCATCAATTAGCCTCTTCTCTTGCTTCGGAAATGTGGACACTTCTTTCGAAGAAAATATTAGTCCTCATCGAACAGAATGATACTCGCAGACGTTTTGTCTCTTCTGAATAAGTTCATGAATTATCACGACTCCACGATATATGATAATTTTGCATTGAAATGTGCTGAGTATTACAAATGTAATGGTAAAATTGGAGTGGTTTCATTTTGCAAAAAGTTATTAACTATAGAAAAGTACCTTCTCCTAAATTGTCAAAACATCACGCAATTACAACTCACAACTTCCGAGTACCTTCTGAGGGAGAGAAGTTTGCATGGTCTACGGCTAAGTGAAAATTGCGACGGACCGGGACTCGAACCAGAGACCTCCTTCAGTAGACGATGCAACACGATATTAGATCCTCAAGATAATTTTTCTAAACGAGTACAGAAAGTGGAATAAGTCTTCATCCCTTTACAATTTGAGTTATACGTCATAAATTAGGCGAAGTATGTGAGATCTTAAAACTTCATCTAAAATTGTTCATAACATAATTATAAATTTACATTTCCTAATACAACGTACCTGAAAAAAATAAAAACTAAATAAAGTTGTATTTAGTGAAACGTTTAACTATGAACATTTTTGAATAGTTGAGATTAATGGAGGTCAGGTACGAAAGTAAATTGAATATTAAACAGTTTGCCGTGTTTATGTCTTCTTCCTGTTTTATAATTTAAAATGTTTCTTAATACAAAATTTAAAAATTATTTTACCTGTTTGATAAAAGACATATAACGATCAACGACTAAAAATAAATAAAATATTATTCTATGAATAAATAAAACAATTGCTTCTGCTCTTTTAGATTTAAGATTCATGCTCCAAACATTGATTTTATCTATGATGGAACTTAGATTTGATACCTAATACAACCATGACAGTTTCATTACATTTTGTATAGCAGTTTTTGACTGATACTTGTTCAAAATTTTTGTAAAAGTCACTGGGTAAAGTTATTGAAAAAGGAAAGAAAAGAGAAAAGATACATCACTAGTCTCCAACACTTTAAAACTATTAAATTGAATAAATAACATCCTTAGAAGAAATCAATGGTGATTGATATAGGATATTTCTTCAGTATCACAAAAATAATCACACGTGAGTTAAGCTGCGGGCGCTGACTTAGTATATAGCTGAGTCCCCGTGGCTTTGGTCACGTGAATTTTATTACATGACTTGTAATATGTCTGCGACATTATTCTTTCTCACATGCTTTTTGATATCCAGAGAAAATGTTATCCACTGGTGATGGTGCGTGTCCTCAATCCCTCGTTTTCACTGATGTTGCTGAGAAAAAGTTTTAAGAAATCAGAAATTTCCCATTTCAACTCATTTCACTCCCCTGTGGGAGAACTTTCGTAAAATCCTTTCTTAGCGGATATTTTCGATAATTTTTCGTCCCAACTTACTCCTCTAGGGGTGTCGTGCAACTCATGTGGTCTCAAGTGTACATAATGTCATTTCATCCGATTATTCATTTCAGGGATCAACCAAGGACTCCACCTTAATATCGGTGTTTCTACGTTATTTTTACGTCTCACCTTTCTCACCCCTAGCTCTAGAGATAACTTGTCTTTCTTTTAATTATTGGTCAATTCTTGAGTTTCAAACATTTACAGTTACTGAGATTATTTTTCAAATTAGTGATATCCCAATGAAGGAAAACTTCAGTTAACTCGATAATTTTTTGAGATAAAAGATTTTTGTTTGTTTTTGAAAGTGAAGGTGTCAAAAATCTGGGACGCGACGGAAATTGATTTCCAATTGGATAATTTGTACGTTTAAGTTCAAGGGAAAGTAGTAGTCGGGAACTTAAACTTGCTTCTTTTCGCTGTTGATTTTGTGGGTTTGGTTTGGATTTTCCTAATTTGAGTCCAGAATTCTATTGCTTCCAGATGCTCTTCATTTTGAAGTTGTTGTTGTTGTTGTTATTGTTGGAAATTGACCCTTCATATGTAAAGTATTATATCGTCCATGAAATTAGTCTAATGGATGTTGTTAAATTAGAAATTGAATAAAATATGTGGTAATGGAGAACCATGTGGAAAACCGGTCTTGATTTGTTTTGTTTTACGGGCAATATTATTCACAGTGACTTAAAATGTTCGGTCTGAATGAAATGCGCAACGATGTATTTTGACATCCCTATTTGTCTTGTTTTAAATGGCAAATTTTTGCGCTTGACTAACTCAAAAGTTTGGGTTGTATCTAAAATACTACTGTTGTAAATCATAATTATTTAAGATGAACGGAAAACCTCAATACGATACAACTTTTCGTCGTGTGAGTAAAATGGAGGTGTAACTTAAGTACTCTAATAAATCATAATTTGGATGAAAACATTCAGAGGTATGAAAACTTCTGGAAGAATATTTTTAACGGAAGTTATAATTCAGTCCTTCATCTTATCATGAGACTTTATTTCCATTTCACTAGTAAAGGTAAAATCTAAAAACAAACAATCTACATGTATCAATATACAATGTTTACGTATTTCATCACGGCTAATGTTCATTTCAAATCTTTTGAGGAAATATAAATTAGGTTTAAAAGTTTATTGCACTGAACTATTTATTTTTGGAAACGGATGCCTCATAAATCATTTCATTATTTAGTATAGATTAAATCAACCCCAGTCTCCTCGAGAGTTATTACGACAACAGACACTCTCAGACACCTGCTCCACATGATTTAGAGTTCGAAGGTGATAAAATTCATGGCTCTGCATAATGGAAACTCGCACCTTCTTCACTCAAGAAGAGACTGCTGAGTTCTCAGAGGATTTTATTACATTCACAGGTTTACGTCCTACTCTAGTTCTTCTCAGGAAGAATTCAAACCTGAGGAGCACGTTTGACAATCTGAAAAGAAACTACAACTACGCGAGAAAAAGAAGTTTGGGTTAAATTTAAAAATGTAAAATAGTATCAGTTAAGTGTATGAAAAGTATTAGATACACCTGCGAATCAGTTGGCAAGTTTCTGCAGAGAACTTCATCAGCTCGGAAGGAAATTTTAAAGATATTCACAAAAATACTATATTGTAGTTTCGAATTAAAGATTTCTGTATTCTAATACTGCTTTTTATATTACTAATATCTACATAAATATGTTCAATTGAAAAAGAAGTTTTGACAATATCACTAAATATGGTAAAATGGTTTCAATTTATACGTCTATATCTCTCCTTCAAAATTTGAGAGCAAATACGCATTTATGAAACAGTTTTTTTATATAAATGGTATTTTAAATTAAATAGCCATGGCCAATATAAAAATTTGAACAAAATATAGTTTCATTAAAAACAATTTGTCACTGTTTGTGTCGAACCTACGGATTTCTTCATCTTTCCCACAACATTCAACCAAATGAAAAGAAACATAAATTAGTTGTATAAAAGGAATCTGAGAGAGTTGAAATAAGTTTACGGAACACATATTTTCGGAGGAACAGTATGTTGGTACTCTTGAGATATGCGACATAGAATTGGCAGCACTGGATCACGTGAGAGAGTGAGCGCGCGCCACAAACTCTTCAGCACTTCACTCGTTGAATTATTCAACGCTTTCTTTGTACTCATATCAAACATTTCATTTCCTGTGATCTACGGTTGATCTATGAATCACAGTAATTGGAATTCGTGTCTCTCACAAAATATATCTAAAATGTCTAAATTGTTTTTCTTTTTAAAAGAGTTTGAAGCGATATCGAACGATAAAAGAAGTAGAAATATGAAGACTTCAAATTGTAATAAAAACTTCATTTTGACTTTATGACAAAATAAGGATAGCAAAATAAATATAAGCGAGTAAGGATAGTTGCCTACCTGTAACTTGAGCACAATTTTAAAGCTTTTAATCCAGTCAAATTTTCTATATTGCTCGCTAGTTGTACGCATTTAAGTAAGTAGCTGAATTTCCGCGGTTTTGCTTACGTGAATTTTGTAATAAGTCTGAAATTTTATTCTTTCTCACATTGCCATTGCAATCCTACGAGAATGTTATCTATTAATATTGGCGGTTTCGTAGTATTGCTATGTATTCTGAATCCCTTATTTTCTCTGATTTAATTTAGAAATAGTTTTTAGAAAACACCTATTTTCTATTTCACCCCATTTAACTCAGTGTGAATTTTCGTAAAATCCTATCTTAGCGGATATGTATGTACAAAACTTTTCTTGCCACGCTCTTCCCAATCCCTACCATTCAAACGGATCTTTCAAATGGAATGTCATTAATAGGTTCTCGTGGTTAACACTTCTATTGTTTTCCATTTATTTTGCTCTTAGACCTTACATCACCCGGCCATTAACAATGTCATTACAGTGTTCTGTCTTGATTAATTTCCACTTCCATAACACTGTCGTTATTTACGCTCTTACTCCCGTGCAAGGAAAATAAATTCAGAGGGAATATTTTTTTCATATGAACGTCAATATATATTTTTCTATTTTACTTATGTGTACGGTCGGGCAGAACGTACACTCAACATTTCTAATAATATTTTTTTAAAGGAATGAATTATGTATTTTGTCTGTGGTTCTTGATTTCTTTTACAGCAATCCGCTACCCGCCTGTTTTGTACGCGAAAAGTAATGTACATGAGTTTATCTAAATTAATTGAAGACTGCTCTTCGAGTTACTGCCAAAACATATCTTAGAAATGGCAATATAACGTGTATTCCTGAAATCATATGGAATGTAACGACAAAATTCAGAATTAAATTTCATGTTAAAATCAGAACAAATTGTGCAGTATTTTAACACATTTGCTAGGAATGGAAATGAAAATTTAACTAGTAAGGTAAAGAGCGTATATAACACCTATTAATGAGAGTCCATTTGAAAGGTATTATCTCGTTCTTTTGATTCACCGGAAATTGTCGTTAAGAGGGTTCCTTCATTAAAAGGATCATTTACATTAGTCATATCTGATTTCGGAGCTTGATAATATCTAGTTTTCTTAAAACCTCATATGCTATATATTACGTGTCATGATTTCGGTCACTTCTTGGGGAGCAGAAAATAGGTCGTTAAGTTATATAATTATCTATTTGTCTAATACAATAAAGTACGTAAGTTTTGTAATTAGCTATTTCTGATTTCAAAGCATTCAAATATCGTGTTATTTTGACAAATATATATAAACGGCTACGAAATTAGCGCGTGACATACCATGAGCCGGATTAAGGTTTTGAAAATGATACAGTGCGTACTTATGTTATTAATGGCACGCGCGTTTGCAAGATACTGACCACGGCCGGCAGCTCTATTAATTAATTATTAATTCTATAAAATAATTAATTCGTTTCCAATATTATCCAGAGACATACATATTTCAGTTGAAAACATTTCCCAGAAATACCGAGCCCTTAAACTAGGAGCGTCTACAAATGAGTGAAGTATCGGTAAAGTCCAGAAAGGTTGGTAATTTGTTGCAGATGCGAGTATTCAAGAGTTTGACCTCCCATGTCTTCACCAACACTAATTAGTTTCCAGAAAAAATCTTTTTAATTTGCCATAACACATTTTTTACGATGTATTTTCACATAATATGGTGATTACATATCCCTCAACAATGTACTATACTTTAAAGCAACGGTAATGAATCATTTTACAATGTCATATAACATTGAACCTGAAATGTTTTATTATAATCTTGAATCTTAAAACAAGCAAAGAAATGATACAGTATAACAATTATATACTGTTTCTATACTGAGTTAGAATTGTGAAACATCCTTGGATCCTAAATCTCCATTCAATCTGTATGTCTCCATCAGTGTGGGTGGGTGACGTTTCGGGATTTGTAACACTGCGCACGGGGGTGTCCCCCGTGTTTCGAGAATGGAGGATGTGTGGATAGCGTCACAGGCCACTCACTGAATTATTCACTCGCCTTTCATGGAATGCTCCTCCTGAGAGACTTTCTTTTGTCTAGGACCTCTGATCCTCTGTGACGCTCCGTAGGTCCCGGCCACGTTTTTGCTAACACACAGCAGAGGGCTCTGACGTTCTTTGAGAGCACTGTGTCTCCAGAGCAGGCAATTGAGGAAACGTGTGGCCTCTGGGCAACGTAGATCTGCCAAGAATGCAGCGTCCTATAAAACGCTCAATGCAGCAAGTCTAATGCGTCATTCTTTACAAATGTTTAACAATATGTCTAATAAGGAGGTCGGAAATAAAAAAGGGTTAAGGTATCATAAAAATAGTCGGAACGCAAAATATTCAGTTTTTATTTTTTATATTTCCACTAGTACACGTCATATTGCTTAAGTACAACACACAAAGATCCTCAGACACGAGCTAGGATGATCGCTGGAGTGTGTATCATGTCCAGTTATCCGTCAAAAAATCTAATTTTCGGTTGTTGTATGAAGAAAAATATCACAAGGGGTAATTTAAAGAGTTAGTCACAATTGTAGAGTCCGAAGTATAACAAAGAGAATTCGGGATACTGAGACAAAACACAATAAATTCCAATTTTACGAACTTAAAAAGTAAACACTTGCTTCTTAAATATTAACCATTTTCTCTAACTCTTCAAGAACTTTCTGTTTTTATAAAAGTTACTCACTTATAAAAGAAACTATCATCATACAACAAGAAGTAAATAACTTTACAAAGCATTTTAATGTTCAATACAATATTTGTTGGTATTTGTTAATACTATAACACGTGTCGAACTATTTTTTTATCGTTAGGAGTATGTTGAAGTGTTAAATCCGCCTCTGCCTTAGGGTCCTTGGTCGGAAGTGATGGGATGGTCCCTTGCTGACTTCCGGAGAGTAAATTAGTTTATTGTCCTCCACGTAGTCATACGCAGTTTTTAACTGCTTTTTTGACAATAAAGTTTATTTATTTATTCAAACAAAATTGTTTAATAATAACACAATTCTAAATCTTCCAATAAAAGTATATTTTCTGAAATAACTTTGAGCATCGTTTACTTTCAGAATGATTACGTGGCTCTTATATAGTGGGAGACGAAAAAGATTTTGTGCATGAAATCTCATATAAGGTTATTTTCCGTATCCGTAAACAGATAAAATTAGTAGGAAACGATAAAAGTCTATGTTTATTCCTGAAATCGATTGATAGTACGGTGGCATTTATGGTTGCTAATCATTTCCCTAATTACTAGTCATCAATAACTAATTCTGTAAATTGTGAATACCTCTAATCATAATAATAATACAAGCTAAAGTAGACGGTGGAACATTTTTTCATATAGTTAGATATTGTCTTCATTTAGCTATTTATCGATTAGTTGTAATTTTATCTTTGAATGAGTCGTTAAACGTTCTCCTGCATTGCCTGATCATGTAGAAGGAAGATATTTTACCTAGTAAATTCTTAGTTATTGACCTCGTTTTTCATATTATTTAGTAGTTATAAATAGTTTAATAATATCTTTCGACCTTATCTCAATAACTCCTTAAAAAATAAGATATTTTACATTTCATATTATTTTGAATGACCCTTTATTAACTGAATGTTTATTAACACACACGGTATGTTAATAAGTATTAAAACATAAATGCGATAGTAGATGTCAATTTTACATTTCATGTCAATAACCCTGAAAGTGATTTTGAGTCCAGAAAATTATAATTCAATTGGTTACAAGCAACATTGTTTCGTAAGACGTTTCATAAACTTGAATGTATTTTCTTACGTTTTATGATTGTAGCATACTCTTATATTTCTTATAGTCGCATAGTGAATTTCGTAAGGAAATCGGTGTCTGGCAAGCAAATAAGTACGAGTAATTAATGGGTATCAGAATAACCACGCATTCTCTCGAATGAATTTTGTCATTTTTCAACCAATACGTGGGAAATTATTGTACATAATTACTCATGATAGTGTTCAAGTTATGTAGTTTTGGATTAGACTGTTCTTAGAATCCTTAATTCTTTTTTTTTACGTATATTACTCAGTTCCACGGATCAGATTTGATTTTTTACATAAATATTCGATTATAAAATCCCATGTACATTTAGTTAAAGTGTTCGTCATATTTAATTCAGCGAGCAGAGAATACAAGAGATCACGAATCAAGCATATTGCAACGGCAATGGTGAAGCCGATCTTGACGTGCAGCTACCATATTGAGTAAACCATAAAGTCAAGTGATTTCTGTCATTTTCGTATATTTTCGATGCCTTTTCCGCAAATAACCAAAGCTTTTACTGTTATTTTACAATCTTAGGCCACTGTAACACTTCGTTAAGATATTAATTTCCAATAAAGAATAAGTTGTTTGACTAAAAATGCAAGAAATAAATGAACACTGTTAGGTAACTAAGACATTATTAAAATAGAAAAGTAATCCTTTGCAACAAACAACAATATGACAATAAATGACACAATTAACAAGCTAAAACTGTCTTGTAACACATTACTATCTACTCCGTCTGGCTCAACCAATAGTGACAGAAATCTATGAAAAGATACCCCAGGTATCTTCTTTGAAATTTTATGTGTACATCCACATGCCACACACGTAGGCAATATTTAATAAAAATTTAAAACTTAAATAGAAACCGCATAAATACACAATGCTTCAACTCAACGCAATGCATTTGTTTTGCTCTTAACACTATTAAGAGCCATATTGTGAAGACCAGAGGCCTCATGAGCAAGTCCTTGTGCTCCCTCTATAGCATTCTTTGCTTGCTGATGTAATTATTATCAAAACAGGTGAGAATGAAGTCACGCATGACAAAACACAAAACTTGAACATTAAACGCTTGGCAAAAATAAATCGGTATGCGTTCTCATTGAATGTCTAGGAAAATGAAGAAATACAGTTTGCAAAGGGTTCACCGAGTATCTACACAATACTAGTTTATGCTTCCTAAATAATAGCTTTTTTAATAATCTGATACAGAATAGAATTCAAAACTTTCTTCAGTGTTTGTTTATGGGTTTTACGTTTAGCTCCGTACAAACTTCTCTTTTAAATTGTATATTGAAGAATGATAATAAAAGGGCATGTGTGAATCACTAACCGATTAGTAAGAATTGCGTCATGTTTGGTTGGGTAACAAAAGGTACAAATACACAAATTTTATGAAAATATTACGAACTGTTTAGAAGGAGATTAGACAAATAATTCGTGTTTCACTGTTTATTTATCGAAGTGAAACCTATCACCTAAACGAATTTTTAATCCACATTTGTACTGATTGTTGGTAACTGCATGCAGCCTTAGATGTCTGCATTTCGTACTCACCCACGAACACCAGCATGAAACATGCGAAGTGGATCCAACGCATCTCGTCCGGACAGAACTTCGCCAACTGACAAAAAGCAAGAGGGAGTGAACAGTTGTCACAACAGGAAGCATCGCCTCCGGAAACAAACCTGAAACCACATCCGGTGCGAGCGCACCAAGAACACCAACTTTATTTTTCCCAGGGCGAATAAATGCCGGGAGTATGACGACACGGAAGGTAACAAAAACTCCGGAAATTCATGAAGACTCGAATGGGGTGGGGGGATTTTAATGTTAAATGGGGGAGCAAAGTTAAGATAATGTTAACATAAAGAATCACAAGAAACGCGAATTTGAGGTTGATGGAGAGTCCAAAGTAACTTAGGAATCTTCCAATCAAAATTAAATTGGGGGAAAGGATTTCGCGTTTAGGTCCACAAAAAGATAATTAATTACTCGTTCGTGTCATCGCTTCGATACCCATCTTATATCTTCATCAGGCTACATTTGCAAACAAACATTTTAATTAGAAGTTTAGACATTTATTACGTACTATTTTAATCATAGTGTAACATTTATTAAGTCGTAGAGGTAGAGCGTTTGCATGTATTTGCGAATTTAGGACTGTGACTTCTCTGTCGTAGTAAAATACATAAACAATATACACATGATTCAATTTAGAATAATAAATGGATTAAAATACGTATTTATTACCTGCTTCTTTTCGGAGAGTAAATTAGTTTATTGTCCTCCACGTAGTGATACGCAGTTTGTAACTGTATTTTTACACCAAATTTATTATTATATAATTTATTTTACAAATATTTAATCTGTCAATGTACTTGGGCCCTTCATCACAATTGATGGGATTGTCCTAGCTTGTTTCCGGAGAGTAACTTAGTTTGTAATCCCCTACGAGTTCATACACAGTTTAAATTGCTTTTTTGACAATAAATTATATTTATTACAGCAAGTTAAAAACTCTCACAGTCATAGCAACATCACAAGGACCAGCACTCACCACAAATTTCTCATAAGAAAATGATAATTTACACACGGTTGCCTTGAATGGTCATAGCAAAGCAATATAAGCCATTACGGCCATCTTTACGGCTCGAAATTCAATTGTTGCCAATACTCTCAACTGAACTTTGGGCGGTGCGAGGCGTACTGCCTAGCGTACTCTGGTGACGCTGGTTCAAACCCTGTCTGATCCAAGCAGAATTCCCTGTGGTGGACGAAGTGGTATTCGCGGCAGGCTTTCTCGAGGTACTCCCGTTTCCCCTGCCTATCATTCCACAACATTCACTCATCATCATTCACCATTCATCACCAGCCTTGGGAAGGTGCGTCACAAAGGACGTCCGGCACCCCTGTAATATCAATATAGGTACCATGTTTATTCAGAATATGAATAAATTTATCCCCAACTTTCAATACTTTCATCAAGATTTCGACGAAACAATTATCTCATTATTATTACGCTTCACAGTACAATGTATTCGTGTAAATGACATAAAAGAATGAAATAGTGTACCACTTGAAGCGAGAAGCTGCACATCTATCTATACATCAACATCAAAATTGAAATATGATAAAGTATTGTACTGATTTACGTATCCTTTTATTATTGTAGTATACCATGTAATACTGCATTGATCTTACAGTTAAATATTTCTCTTTTGTACNACAATAATATTGTAGTATACCATGCATTGATCTTACAGTTAAATATTTCTCTTTTGTACATTGTGTATAAAGTCAAACTAAGGTGGAAAAAATACCTCATTTCCAGAGAAATTTTAACAATTAATAAATTAATTCTTTTTTTACCTTCTTTTGAGCTTGTTCAATAAATCGAGTATTTTTTCCTACTTTTACATTTTTTTAAATACCCCACGATTAAATCACGCTATATTTTCATGTATAATATAAACATAAGGATACAGCGGTAACTGATGCAACAAGGAAGAAAAAACACGGAGATTTGATTTGAATATTCTTTGCGTTTTGGTAAATAAAGATTTCCTTGTCACAATCGCAGAGGAAATGGTGAGGGGCAACCATGGCCTACTTCATGGTCCTATTCTTTATCGGACACTTATGCATTTCATGGGGATATCCTCAAAACGTTAAGAAAAGAAAATTGGTTTTTAATTTTATCAGTCACGTCTTTGAGGTCAGGAACGAGAAATTCACCAGTGAAATCGTAAGGACAGTATTCACAATCCAATATCACTATGTGGGTGAGGAGTGATATATATTGAATTTATTCAGTAGAAGATTCATGTATTATTTGTATAAATATCTTATAATCTCTGTAAGTGATGGGTATTAGTTCAATATTAATGAAGTCAAAAAATTTACCAGTATGATATCGTGAACAGATGAAGTGGTCGAGATTGTTATTATTATTTTTCATGAACGTTTTTTCACAATTTGTAGTTCGATTCAAGTAAGATGCGGGGTAAGACCATATTCCGTAAGCGAAAAATTTATGTTTTAAAATTTCCATTTTTTGAATTTTCTTATCGCAAGTAGTTTGTAGATTGTGGGTGTTGGTTACTGCAATATCTATGATGTGTGTGATTTTCTTGAGTTATTCTATTAGAATAATATCTTGTCTGTTATGATGGATTGTCTTGTCGGTGAGGATTGATCTATCAAAATAAATTTTGAACCTGCTGTTCTCTGAAATGGATTTCGGGAAGTACTTGTTGTACGGGAAAGTGTCTTCTATTAGTCCATATTTCCCGCAGAGTTTCTGATGGATAATATTAGCAACCTGATTGTGTCTGTGGGTGCAATCTGTCTGTGCTAATAGAGTGCATCCTCCTGTGATGTGTTGTATAGTTT
>NNCF01129553.1:245130-287936 GCA_002313205.1 Laupala kohalensis
AGGTCATTAGAGCCCTTAAAACTTGTACAGGTAGGGAAAATGCAGTTACGCACTAGGGAGAGCCAACATGACTCTCCCCGCGTGTGGGACTCGCCGAAAGACTCAGCCATACCCACTAAAAACCCTCCTGCATTACAACTCAAAACACAAATTCCAACATATCGTCAGACTTTACTAAAACATTAAAAGAAAAGAAGAGGAAAGAGGAAAATGAAAGATACCCTAGCTCTAATAGCGTCGGGATCGAAAAGAAGAAGAGGTGACCAAGGGAAGTCAGAAAAGAGAAAGGAAGGAGCATGACTTATTACTTGGTCTTGAATTGTCATGAGAAATCCCTCCGTTTCCAAGTATAGATCCCCTTTTGTAAGCCAGGCGCTTGACGCAGCTTTGTCGACATGAGGCTCATCTAGACCTTGGGTGTTTCGAAAAAGCCAAACACGATTAAAACGATCGTGCAGGTAACGGATTAAGTGCACCTGAGACGCTCAGCCAACTCTTGTTTACAGGTGTGTTTAGCGCTTGTGCAGTTCTGCAAAATCGACATTCCCGCCTTGAAGATACTCAGTGGATTTTCTCCCCTCCATACAGCCCGCATAGAAACAGCCTGGTCGAGGCAGCTGTCAAATCCTTGAAATATCATTTGAGGCGAACCTTAGGGCAAAATGTAATATCTACATACCTTGCTATCCACGATCGAAACCTGCCTAAATTCTCGTCCCTTATTCACCCGGTCTAAAAATGATGATGAAATGGAAGTTATAACACCTGATAAAAGGCCTTTCACCCAAGATGACAACAAATGTCAAAATCCAATGCAAAGATACAAGGCTTTAAAAAACCATTTAAATTATCTGTGGAAACGTTGGTCTGCTGACTACTTGTCGATACTCCAAAATAGATCAAAATGGCAAACAGTATCCAAATTTGAACAGAAAATGACATAGTTATTTTGAAAGACTCTTCCGTGCCCTTTGAATGGAAAGTAGCTAGGGATGTTAAGACTTTTCCAGATCAAAACGGGTTAATCCACACGATACAGGTAAAAACTGCATAAGGAACATATACACGTGACGTTCAAAAGGTTTGTTTGCTACCAAAGGAGTAAAAAACCACTATATATTAGCTCCCCAGGAAAAATCAATTACCCAATTTTACAATAGTCAAAGGCGCTCGAAGGCATGCGGACTTCGAGTCAATATGATAACTTCAGATTAAGAATTTTTAACTTCTGTATCATCAAAAATTCCCTTAAGATAGGGAGATTCGATATTCAAGTCCTAAATCTTAAAACCAACAGTTTATGTATAATATAGTACCGCTGAGAAAGGCACTCAATCAGATATGAAAGGTTACAAAACTACCTAACTCCGCGTGATGAAAAAACGCGTTCATCATTCATTTATAAGTTATCACACAACACAAGCCCTGAAATGGTTTCTAAAAAACATGTTTCTGTTTTATTTAGAAAAGACCTTTACAAAATAAAGGAATTTACATTACTCATTGTTAATTTCACCCCTAATTAATGCCAGAGAAATATTACTCTCCCCAGGACTAAACAAATTGACATTTCTAAAATAGTTGAAAATCTCCGAAGGCAGGAGGACTTCTGAGTAAAATAAATTCACTCTAAGTAATTGCCATTTAGTTAATTCTGAGTAATTAAAATTCCCTTAAAATAGGGCAATTATAACAATGTCAACATCCCTTAACTTCGAGTCAGTAGCATATGTAGGTTAGTTCATACAGGGAAGACAAAATTATCTACCTTTCTTCCTTCCTGCTCACGTAAGCGCACGTTTCGCTGATGCCAGACCGTCAAGACCTTGAGGTCGTTGACAACGCATTATCAGGGCATAAACACTTCATTATATTCTGAATATATCAACGTCTTCTCTTCGCATCCCGAAATTACTTGAATTACTGATTTATCTAACCACCTATGTTATCATCGGTTCTTGGTCAAGGCTTCGAACCCCGACCTCGGCCCCATAGTGTTTCGAAAAAAAAACAAATAAACGCTTGAAACGATCGTGCAGGTAACGGATTAAGAACACCTGAGACGATCAGTCAACTCTTGCTTACAGGTGTGTTTAGCGCTTGCGCAGTTCTGCAAAATCGACATTCCCGCCTTGAAGATATAGTATACATTTTCAGTAAGCGGTTGGATGCCGTTGCGATAACGCCTCGAGTCAGCTGTCGCGCGTCGAAAAAGGGGTAGTTTCGATTTACGCCACCAGGTTGAGCCAGCGATCAGACCTAGGCTCGCTCTCCCAGGCAATAGCAAGCAAGCGAAAGCCAAAGTAGTTCAAGGTTCCATCACAGCGCTGCGCTGAATATTTTTTGCAGACAAATGAAAAACGTTGCCGACAATTTCATTTGTCAAGTCAAATTCGGCTGTCCACCAGAGAACGAGAAACGACGAAAATACGTATTGTATCTTATAAAATTCGTTTTTTGGTCATTTTTTCATATTGAAACATTTTATTAAAATTCACATTATAAATAGAGTGAAATTGCTTCCTAATTTCAACTCATTATTGGCATAGCAATAAAAAACTTAACGACAATGAAATCTTATTTTTTTAGAAGCTCCAATCAGATTAATTCTGCTTCAACAATAAGTAGCGTTCTTTATTGATTCTCCTTCTATTCACATTTATGAAAAAACTGTTCTTAGGAGGCTGCTGGTCGACGCTGTAAATTGGTGTCTTCTGGCAGATTCTTTTGTGTTTTGTGTTGACAATGGGGATGCCTACCATGAAGAGATTTAGATTTCCAATGGCTAATTCTCTGACTGATTTCAAAGTTAATTTCATTTGGTTGTGGAGAGTGGTCTGTTAAATTTAAAGGAGTGTATTTCATGTCAGCTGCACATATGGTCTTGTAAAAGTTAGATTCATCCTTCCTCTGGTGAAAGAAAGCTCGGAGTTCTTTAATTTGTGAACTGTGTAGGTTCTTCAAATGGATCATGCCCCTTCCTCCTTCCTTGCGAGGCAGACTGTACCTTTCTACACTTGAGCTTCTGTAGTGCGACCAATTTTTCGTCATGATGGTTCTGACTTTTCGCTGGAGGTTTTCTATTTCTGTTGGTGTCCATGAAACTACTCCAAATGAGTAAGTGAGGATAGGAATGGCAAATGAATTAATTGTTTTTGTTGAACTTCGGCCATTTAAATATGTATGCATTAATTTCTCGACTCGATCTTAAAATTCCTCAGTTAGTTGCTTTTTATGCATGTATGGTCTATGCATCTAGATTGTTGTAGTCTTAGGTATTTGTACAATTCATTTTCTTCCATTCCTTTAATAATTTCATTGTCATTTGATGTATAAGGTTTTCTTTTAATGATTCCTTTGAAAATGGCAAATGTTCTGCACTTCTCGGTACCAAGTCTCATTCGATTATCTTTACTGAATGTTTCTATTAGTGTAAGTGATTAAGCTTAAAAAAACACAATTGCATGTGACAGCAAACAATGCAGCACAGTAGTTGAGGGAATGCATTTGCTGAAAACAATGAATGAGTGTTAAATAGTCTGGTTGAACAGTGCCGTTGATGGTTTGTATTATGCGGAAATACGTCTTGAACTGCCTTGTCGTGGAATTATTGGACTCGTAGTGGGGTCAATTCCTGAATATGAGATACTTATTTAAAGTATGACTGATTTCGTCTATTTCATTTACAGGCTCTGAGATATCGACTAGGTTTTCATTCGCTTGGTAGACTATATTGTTTGGATGCAATTGTGGATATGGATTACGATCAGCTTCTCGTTCAGTGGAGCAGTTCTCTTGGTCCAAAATAGGTAAAGATTCGAGGTTTTCATTTGCTGTCAATTCTTGATGCTTTTGTCGCATAATCAACTCCACCTCTAATTTTAATGACTCTAAATTGCTTTGGTAATAAGGTTGTTCGTAACTATTGCTCTTCTTTGGTCGGCTATTCTCTGTTCAGTCACATTAGTGGTAGGATATTTTTCAATGAATAAACGGTGTAGTTCTTGTCTTTATCCAGTTAAGTTTGTCTCTAATTCTGTGATCATGTTATACGTATACGTGATAAAAGTATTAATTTCCGTGATCCATTTCATGCGGGTAGTTTGACAGCCTGGTTGAGTGGTTCCAGATAAAAGTGGATTTCTCTTCTGGAAAACACTTTCTGCAGTTGTTGTTCCTGATATTGTTTGACTACAGTCAGTTTCGGCTGTAACAGTTTCGGGTTTCCCGGTGCTTGCCCGCCTGTTCAGCACAGCACCAATAGCGGTTCGCAAGCTGTCATGGCCAGCGCTAGCTCCAAGCATGCGCTGGCGCTTCCCTGGCAGCGTCATGTTTTCCAAGGCCTTACGACTACTTAAATGCATCACCATATACAATGGGCTTGTTTTTTTGTCGGTGTTTTCCTTCACCTAGGAAGGTTGACTTTGCTCCTTAAGAGCCCTCCCTATTCTGAATGAGGTTTACAAAGGAGGGTTATAGGAAGGAAAACTCTGCAGATAGGTGACGGGAGCCCCTGGGTTACTCTGTTCACCCAATGACTTCCGTGGGAGGGGGAGGGAGAAAGTTATCATTATTATTACTATGACTATTATTATTCCTATTAGTCAGCTTCCTGATCACAATCGACGAATGATTCAGGATTTCCTGTGTTAGGCTGGATGTTATGCTAGATGGTAATTCTGCCGATTTGGCCATAAGTATTTGATATCACCTAGCTCATGAATATCTGGATGATAATTATACGATGAGTAAAATCCTCACCTCAGGAACAATTTCAATGAAATTCTATTAATATTTGTACAGTGACTGTTCATTATAAACAAAAAGAACACAATTCAGCAGTCTCATTTTTATGTAATATATGCATTATTGTATATGACAATATTAATTACGAAATTACACGAGCGAGTTTACTAGGGGACATAAAATGTCATTATGCGAGAGAACATCACACACAATTCAAATGCAGAAAATTTTATCAATATTTTAAACTCACAATTACGTTATGAATACTAATGTGGTATTAATTAAAGTTTTAATGGAATTATATTAAAATGCAAATTATTGTAATTATATTTAAAACATGACAGAATACTGTAACGAACGGAATATGCCCAAATTGGAGGGACTCAGTTTTTATAAAATATTCGTATAAAATATCTAATTGAAATACACATGAAAGATTTTATATAACGAAGCATCAAAAGAATTCTTCTTGTGAGGTAAATCAAACCTTCCTCTATATGACCCCTTATGTTGGTTATTCGAATTGAAGCATCAAATGAAAAATATTTGTTTCTCCGATTTTTTATTAACTCCTTTTATATAAATTCTGTTTTCACAATCAATGTGTATAATTTTAACAATCTTTTAAATCGTAAATGGTTAAACAAATAAAGTTAGTTTGTGAAAAGGGCATATAAAATTGAATTAACCATACTTGTTTGGGCAAAACTAAAATCGTATTAAAAACGTCAAATACAATTTATTGTTCCGTTTTTTTAAGTCTATTAGACTCAATGAAATTCAGAAATAGCGTTCCTATTTATAATAATGATAATAATAATAATAAACGTTATTGTCAAAAAAGCAGTTACAAACTACGTATGATCATGTGCAGGATGATAAAAAAATTTACTAATTTATTATTTTTCATCTCTGAATAATATCAGAAAAAGATATTTAAAACCTATGTCCTGCAGTTTCTTATAATCCATTTAATGTAACACAACTGAACACAAATAATTGTGCACTTAATTTAACAAAACAAATCGAAACAATTCGCGAACAAAATGATGTCGTAATTATTTCCCTCATAATTTCAGCAACTGGTATCATTTGTAAAATCTAAAATGGCATCTTGGAAGATTGCCATCAATTGACAATTTATTACCGGAAATGCAGAAATCTGTTGCATTGTAAACATATCACCTTACAAAGATAATCGTTAGCTTTGACTAAATTTTACTTCCAACTTGGCATATAAGCCCAGTTTCAACAGAACAACTATACAATAACAAATAATATTTGCTTTTGATAATTTTAATTCAAGATATATATACTCTAATATTTTGTCTAGAGATGAGAACATGCTAGAGCTTTTTGCATCCATGTATTTACTTATTGGCTACAGTTTTATAAATATAATATATCAAACTCAACCAATCCTAAGTTGAAATGACTCATTGATCATCAACATCCACGCAAAATAGCACACGAACTGTTCAATGGTTCTTTCGTTTCCTCTCCGCCAAAGAATCATAGTGAACTACGTGAGAAATCCTTTCTGAGTGAGAGCCCTGGCAGCCATCGTCGTAACCCACACTTGATGTGAGGAGACGTGTTGCGGGCAGCAGAACGCGAGCGCGCCTCCGTATTTCCCCTTCTGCTCATGAATATGCAACTGTCAGGGAGGCTGGCTGTGGCAGCGGAGATGTTTTTATGTCGCTTCCTCACCCCCAAGCCACCCCACTCTAATGCTCTCCTCACCCTCCCTCTCACTCACATGCCGACCCACAGAGCATCACGGCAGCACTTATATGTCTTCTCTTTATCCTTCGAATACATTTTTTATATTACTTTACACAGACATTTTTCGCGGTGATGTCTCTCCCTTGCTATCACTATTTGATTTTTCCATTACGTCTCCTAGTCTGTGACTATGTCCATCCCCACCGCGAGAAGACGGCCACCATCCTATAATCTTCTTTATCTTCCGAGCATGCATCATTTACGTCATAATTTTTTGAAACTCTTCAAACAATTTCTGTGTTTGCTACACTAGTGGCCAATTTCCTTTGTGTATACACCATATCTCTTCACGAGTGTTATTAGTCGGTCTCTCTCATGATCATTGAACTCACAGTCATAAAGGAATCCCCACTCCCACACACTGATCGTCTTCAGCTATCTTCACCCGAAAGAGAGAACTCTAAGAGGCATCGTGTCCTGTCATAACTTCGTAAACTTCTCTATTTGGTTTAAACCACTTTCCTTCAGATGCAATGTTACAACTAGATCTTGATCTAGGTTCCATTCAAACTTACATTGTATCTATAATCATCACACTGTCTTACCCACGCATTTTCACGGCCGTGGTGTAATTCCAGTTCACTTCACTAAATTCGATTCGTCTTACACGAGTGGATTTCAGGTGTGAAGATTTTTCAGCCAGAAAACTCTGGGTTTTCTTCATTAAGAAGAAGATATTGTACTTAGAGGTGAATATTGGTGATTTGTCGATATTTTTTTTTACAAATAATAAATCACGTTATGCAAAATCTTAGAGAAAACAATTCGCACGTTTCCCCGATATTGCACGAGAAAATTATTTACCAAAACTCTAGGAACTGTTATACCAGTAATATGTAAATGCAACAAACAGAATATTTGGAGAAAAAATCCTCTACAAAAACTTCTTATTCAGAAGTTGAAAATAGTTTAGTTCATCTCCGTGAACCCAAACCCATCAAAGTGTATAATAATACTATTCGGAACGTATTTCTCGATATTTTCGTTGATATGAGCATAAATATCCCAAAAGAGCATGGTGGAGGCAGAGGATAGTGAACCATGTAAAACCAAACTATGGAACCCGTTGAACATAAAAGATGAGCTGGTTGCATTCGAGCACTGAAAGTTTAAATATTTTTTATAGTTAGGAATAACATAGGCATAGACTCACAGACACCATACAGTAACATCTTTAGAAGTAACATATATTAACTTGAATATATTTCCATCCGTTATCATTAATTATATTTCAATAATTGATAATTGACTTTTCCTTTTCCTGTCTTCAGTTCATTCTCTTCACCAGTCTTTATTTCTTCCCATGATAGCATCCCTTAAAATTCGAACTCTTTTCCAAGATATCTCACTCCTCAAAAGATAAGAGAAAAATCTTTTTCTCAACTGTGAGATAAGTTGGTGTTAACTTATCTCACAGTTTTAAAGACATTTTTCTCATCAATTAATGAGGTAATTTTTATTTCACCTCTATTTTATAATACCCATAGGTGTTCATGTTAGTGGCATATCTTCACTTGCTATGCCTGTTTATTTCCCTTCATTTTTCATCTCCTAGATAATTCTTTCTACACGCGCCGCTTTAAGACAGTTACTTCAGCATTGAGCTTGCTTTCTGTATTTCCATTCTGTCCCTCCACGCTCTATCCTTTTTAACCTTTCCTTGTACCTCGGAACTGTAGGAATAAGCCTCGTCTCGTGCAACGAACACAAGAGCCAAAATAAAGGCTGACCCCCGGGGCGTGCTTAACAAGGAGGAGAATTTAAGGTGAAGTTTATTCGCAGGGATCAACACGCCGTGTATTGCGAAAAAAGGACGTCGTTGGATTTAATGTGGAGGCTTAAGTTGGTTAGATATGGTGATGAGACTAGAGGCTCCGCACGAATTTCACAATACTGTTGCTGCAACGATAAAATGTATTTAATAAAACAGTTTCGCAAAAATGCATTGAAAATAAATTCAGGAAATTAATTCTCGAAATTTATTAATTAAATTGTTTCTCTGCATATTTAAACGTTGAAATTAATCATATTTTATTAAGTTAGACATTAAAGGAATTAAGAAGGTAATGTTTCTATTCCGAATAAAAATGGTTGATATCAAAACGAAGTATATAGAAAAGTAAAATATAAAATGGCCAAATATGAGTCATAACATGTATTCAAGACTCAAAATCCTAAACTTAGAATAAAATAAATCAATTTAATGTAATACATCATGTGTGGTACTAACATAAGTAAAGGCATATTCATTCACTAATTTCATTGCAAATAAAATTACAAACCTTGAAGCACATCACTGAGTAAAGATAATTTTCTTTTTCAGTGGATAATGCAAGAATACAGAATTGTTTTAAAGTAACTGATAGATATCTTAAAGATTTTATCATGTTTTGCGTCATTTGCATTGTCAAGCTAAAGGAATACCCACCCTTTCATGATTCTGGNCAGAGAATTGTTTTAAATTAACTGATAGATATCTTAAAGATTTTATCATGTTTTGCGTCATTTGCATTGTCAAGCTAAAGGAATACCCACCCTTTCATGATTCTGGAATGTCTAACCATAATTTTACATATTGTTGAATGACTAAATATCGTTACAGGAATGAAAAAAACTTGGCAGTACTGAAAAAATCTATCTCCTTACCGAAAATTGTTCACCTATTTTTAATTGAAAATTATTTTGGTTTGATTCAACAGTTTCAACAGATTTGTGAATTAATTCTGCGAAACTTTTCCACATAAATAACATAATTATCGTAAAGAAATAATTATCTCAGAGGTAAAATTCCAAAATTCACAAAATAATATGCCAGGAGAACTAAAGAAATTCCTTTCTTCACCACAAGTATAGCACCAGATAATAAAAATTAAGAATTACAAGATAATTATACATAATCATAAAATATCAATAATTCTTATCTGAATTACTAGTGTAGTTTCGCACACGTTGGTACGCACTGGATACAGGATGATAATCTTGTGTTGTATTTGCCGTGTTACTTTCCTTTGGATGGCCTTTTGTTTAAAATTTCTGTACAAAAGTACACTAAATCTTTATAAAATAAAATGAAGTTGGTACTATATATTCATAGAGGAACATTACATCTAACACAACAGTGGAATATTCCTTTGAAAAATGCAAAAGCAAAGAAATAAAGCAGACACAAAAGGTGTTCAAAGGAATCTGCAGTGCTAACTTTTTTTCTGCTAGATACATTACCAGCCCTTTCCCTGACGTATTCCTCCATAACTACCTTCGTGTCAAACATATCACCCCCAAGAGTGTCAGTCACGTGACAAACCAATCAGCTGCGGGATTCCCCGGAGACACGATGGAGTCGCCGCCGTCGCAGCGCCGGCCGTCGCTCGACCAATCAGCTCACAAATCACTCTGACGAATCACTGCGACGTGTCTTGACAGATGCTCTCTCTATCTGCACCACCGTAGCTCGCTCGCTCGCTCGTCTCCCTCCCCCCCCCCACCGACCTCAGGTCACACACCTGGGCACACACAAACCTTCCACCACCCTCCTCCTCCTACTTCACCACGTGACGTCGAGGGGACATCAAATCGCTGAAGGCACATCGAGAGTCAGAGATCGATGATCGAATCAGCAGGATCACAGGAATCGATTAGTTATACGACGGAAGAAAGATAAAGAAAAATAATACGTGAAATATATTTTATAAAAAGAAAATAATTATTTACATTACTGTGACGAAAAATAAATGGTGGATCATTAGAAATCTTAACTTGCCAATTCAAGCAATGAAAGAGATGTTTAACCTTTGAGTGAGAGCTCGTTTATCAAGCTGACAGTGCTGAAGAGTTGTAGCATAATATGTTAAACTGGATTTACCAGAATAATAATTCGCTCACTCTAAATTAATTACCGACAGGATAGTGAAGGGACTAAATTAAAAATTAGAAGAAACAAGAATTTCCAAGTAAACGACTTTGAATAACCAAGGTTTCATTGTTCTTCGATATATATACAATGTCGCAGCTGTATACTTAGACACATCCTAAAATGATTTTGTATGACTGTGTTTCCGGTGTATAGAAGTCGTAAAATCTCGTTACGTCAAAATTCGATGATTTCCGAATTTTAGGTTTTCTTTGCATTTTTAGAATATTGGTCTAGGTCACATAGAACTGAGCGCGATGAAATGCAACCCGTCATACAGGCGTGTATGTCCATGAAAATAAAGACCACAAGCAAAAATAATTCACTGAAAAGACGACAGGTTTCACTTAGTGAAGAATATTGCTCGACCCTTCCTGACTTTACATGGGAGTTATGTCGTTGTGATATGGTGTACATTTATTGTTAAAATTGAATTCCCTATTTTTAATATTTTTCTCTTTGCTTTGTCGAATGTCCGTCATTCATGACAAAGCACAAAATACTTTCACTCCTTTTAGCCCATATACAATTAAAACAATAAACATTTCTAGAACATGGTATTTAGGTATTTCATTTCCCAACTTTTACATGTAAGAAACCGTTGTGATGTCTCATTTAGTTCGTAAAATATTGTGAAAGTGGTGAAGTACCATATCACTCGCTCTAATGACAAATACATGAAAACTCTTTTCCAAACATTAAAAACGAAATATTACAAAACCCAAAAAATAATTTGCAGATATTTAAAAATCAAATTTTAAAACATTTAAATTAAAAAAATATAGAGTATATCTAAATTAGTTCGTAAGATATAGTGTACAGAGCGAAAATTCGAAAAATTTTATTTCACCCAATTCAGCTCTTTGAAATTGGGATTTTGAAAAATCCTTTCTTAGTGAGCTCGTACAAAATAACAGTAGAAAATCACATTCGAATGTCCAATTTCCTATACCCAATGGTTTTCTGTCTTAGTTTATGTCAACCATGACAACGTGAACCAAAATTTTCACCCGTCTTCACCTATTTCAAAGTGGAATATACAAAGTTCCTGAAATCGATTCAGAGAAATTCAAGGGTTTTTACAAAAAACTACTAAATTCATACGAGCAGAGCTGAGGGTAGTCAGCAAGTTATATATTGTAATATCTTTCACTTTAAAAATTTCAAATTAAAACCAAATAATTTAAGTATTTAGGAATTGTGAATGTTAATTGCAAAACAACTGACTGTCAAAGTTAGAGTGAAGCATCTTTAATTTTCATTCGTTCATGTACTCTGTATTGAAAGTATAGTGATCGTCAAAGAACGTTTTGAAATTTACCAATAGCGTCCCTGACTGTTCTCATGTTTCAGGAAGTGTCCAGTGTCTAGTATGTACGTGCTTTATTTTTTATTTGCAGTTCATAAACAAACTAGGTTTATGTTGGCTTTACACTGACTTAAACAGTAAAAAGTTATCTTTTTCCTTGTTGATTAGCATATTATTCATACTTTCAAAACATTATATTTCAGAAAATCAAATATTTCTTTATTTTGATATTTAATATTGATATTGCAATTTCTTCATTGTGAGGCAATAGTTATTTAGGTCAGTAATCATGGATTGTATTTATAAATTTCTCGCTGATCTATGAATAACAATAATATTTAAAATTTTGCACATTGCCGTACATGTTCAGTATAAAGTTACTTTAAACACTCCCGTGTAAATTCAAATATAATGCCTTTCAGAGTTAAGGTCGTTCCGCCAAGTAATGATAGTCAAATCATTCAAGAGTCTAATTATATTCTTTGTTGATATTTATATTACTTTGCACGAGTTTTATGAATATTAATAACACGTATCGGTCTTATTTGTAGCAAATAATTATTAACAAAGATAGTTATATAAAATTAGACCTCATTTGATTAAGTTCGTAAGGAGCACGACCAGCCATTAAGATTATTTGGCAACTCTGCTTTTTCTCATTTCCGCATATCCTGTATTCGGTTGCCTGCAAACTCCTGGTCATTCCAGACAATGCCACTTGCATTTTACTTGTTCGGCTTCACTTCATGTGATGTCATACGCTTGAAAATTTTAGTCAATTTTTGTGCGGGAAGAGAGAAGGACAATTCGGAAAGAAGAAAAAAGTTGAATTTTCGGACATGAAAACATGTTGGTTTAGGGAAAGGTTTTATAATTAAGAAATAAAGAATTGTATAACTCCCTCTAAAATGTTTAACTCAAATGTTTGATGTGTATGATGTGTCATCAGCAGACAATGATTTCCCAGAAAAAGCAAATTGTTCATGAACAAAACAAAGAAAAAATATATTTTGCATTAGAATTTTAAAATTTGTTTAAAATAGTAAACTTGCGATAATTTTTCAAAATGAATATATCTTGAATTTATTGTTTATTACTGTAAACGCATTATTTAGAGTGTTTCTGAAATTAAAAATTTCAGGTTGTAAAATTCCTTAAAATATTTTGCGAATAATGAACTCAATTGATTTTTATAACCTAAGAAGTGTTATATATGAGACCAATAGGGTCATCATGCGTAGTCTAGTTTGAAAATTAATTTCTATTACGAGGACCGTTATTAGTATTGAGCGCCATTATTAGTAATAAATAATTACTGGATTAAGAAATTAATATCTTTCAATCACGCTAAATAATGAAAATGTTCGCATTATTTTGAATTCAAGAGAATCAATTGATGACTGGCTAACGTGACCCACTCCATGTAGATAAGCTAACATAGGGTTCTAAATATTTCTTCGTTCCATTATCGACGAGAGTGGCTGATGTGAAATGTTCACATATACATTCAATACACTTTTGTCTTTCAAGTTAAAAATATATTTTTCTCCTGAAAAACAGTAAATTTTAATTATGTAACTTGCCATAAAAATTAACAGCGCCCACTAAACTCATAGTAATTATGGAAGTACATCGATGGCACGCAGCACTGCTCATTTCTCGCAATAGAACTCCAAGCCTCTTGAGTAGCAAGTGCTGTGTTGCCGAGAACACCTCATGACGTCACTAACAATGGCGGATCGCTCGCCGAATCAGAGAAACACGATCAAGACGTTATAAAATGTCAAATATCTCTTCCGAATGCACGGCGACCTATATGAAAAATTATTTTTTTAAATACATTTAGACTTTCGGCTACATTTAAAAAATAGTTCAGCCTTTTGAAATATTTAAAGAGTTATTTATTTTCGATGTTCAGTTGTTCTCATAAGAGATCGTATATTAAAAAGCAAATATCTCACTTAAATGGCCGGTAAGGTGTGTTTTAAAAGCTAAAATTGATATAAGCATATACCATTGTATCCATATGCAAATTTAAGACGTATGTAATATTTATTTGTCTGTCAGCAGTACGACTTTAAAGACGAAGAATAATGAATGTCTTGACACTGGTCTCTTGATTATTATTATTATTATTATTATTATTATTATTATTATTATTATTATTTATTATTCGGATGAGATCTTTCGTTTATGACCTCTTTGCGTATTATGCTGTATATTTCGTAAATAATAGGATCTCGTGCCATTGCTATATTATTTTAATTCTGTCAATAGTTCATTATTTCAAGATGTTGAAAAGGTTACTGTACCGTGTGTAATACTTATGAGTTTGTTATTTTTGATTTCCTTGAATACCAAATAGACCACTTTCTAATTTAATACAAATGAGAGCTGAAATTACTATGCATAGATATACAAAAATACAATTCGGACAAAGAAAATTGCGTTCAACTTTTTCACTTCAGAATAAAATTTTATAACGAGTCTGCTGACAACATTTTTCCAGTGAGCGCTTGAAGAAACAAAACCATATTCTAAAAACACACAATACCTATTAAGACGTACTCTATTGAAAAACCTATTGAAAAACGAAGAATATGGCTCATCATTAAGTATGAAAATAAACATAGTAAAATATCAGAATACGTATATAAAAACATACATTTCAACAATTCTGAATATTATCTTTATAATCATGATATTATACACAATACCAAAATTTAGAAGAGTATAGTGCAATTTTGTACCAACTTCTATGATTTTGTACTGTGCATTTATCTCATGTTTTCTCGTATACTGAAAATTACAAAATATTTCATGTATAAAAAGTTCGCAGGGTGCTTTCCAATCAGTAATTTTAGGTAGGAATTTTTTAGATTATCTTGTAATCGGAAATAAATAAAATTATCACAAGTCCTTTGACATTCATAGGTACCTGGAATGTGACAGAAAAGTGGAGTTGGAGTTTAATAAAAATAATAAGGAGAACAGGTACTGTAACTGATCGTAAAAAACTTTAAACAATTATTACTCAATAACAAGGGAATAGGCATTTCGACGAAAAATAATGAAGGGAAACCAATTATTATTACTAAATGTTTATTTCGAAACGTCATCGCAATCAGTCTAAATACTCATGATCCACCTATATATAGGGTATTACCATGACAGAAATTAAATTATTTAGCTTCTCCGTGTATTTTACATCTAACAGTAAAGTAAATAAAAATACCGGGAAAAATATTTTTTTCTTTCACTTCCATGCGTTGAACATTCGTATTAATTTTCATATAATTACTTTTATTGATGGCAGTGATGATGAAGTTGATAAGTTCATTGCTATGATCGAGCGGTCACGTTTAAGAAGAACAGATGGCCGAATAATCAAAATGGGGTTTTCTATTATTGTCTTGGTGTGGAAGGGTGTGATCAAGTAGTAGCCAACGCATTGGCTCTCTCTTCTCATATTCTTCAATCCTTTGTCACATAAAACATATCTCATCTAATATGATTCCATAACAATTCCTTTACCCGAACATGGGTTGGTGGAAGATAAGGAAAAAGGTCTCAACCTCACTGTAAACCAGAAAAATAAAACTCAAAGGTGAAAGGTAGCATATGACAGTAGTAACATTATCACGGCCAATACATCTAAGACATTTTGGTCGGGTGCGTTCAGTCGTGAAGGATACGCACTTCAAATCGACCTTACACAGTTCATGTACTGTGTTGAAATGAAGAGCTCTTGCAACATATACTATGAGCATAGTGCATTCACTTGTTAACTGAAACTACTGCAATGCTTTAAGAAAATGCCACTTAACAAACCTGTTTGGAATTGGTTTTAATTTAATTTATGTAAATAAAAAGTTACTCAAATTCCAAAATACATTTATGTAACGCGTTGTACAAGCAAATATTTTAAATGAACCGTTGGCATGAATCTTTTTGGACTTTATCGAGCGTAAAATCGATGTAAAGTTTAAATTTTAATTGAGATGAGTTTTCAAATTATAGATCAAATATCACCAAACTAGTAAACAATAATTTACTAGAGAAAACCAACATTTCAAAAGTTTGTAGATCTCATTTTATTTTCTTTCAAGATTTCTATTCTGTGAAATAATATTCTCAATGTGATATTTACAGCCACATGAAAATGGCGATGAGTCGACAACCAAAACAAGGATCTGTTGCTTTCCTCGCGAGGGTGTTTCTACACCTCTTCACCTTCCACAAATGTTCTCCATTTCCATCTCCCATTAGGAGTCATTTTGTCTTTCACTACCCTTCATCTCGCCGTAAATATCATATATTTCTACACGTACGTTCACGAAACAAATATGTGCATAATACTTCTCTTCTTTTCCAGATATTTTGCTAATGTTCTTCATGTTTTGTCCAAAAGTAAAAAGAAACATCATTACAAGTGGCGTAGTCTTACGGTAAAATGACTTACCTCATTCCCCCAAAAATAGACTTTCAGACCAAAAAATTCCCACGTGTAAGAGAATTGAGAAAACGAAGACATTGAACATTTTCCTTCTATTGGTACTGTTTGTTTTAAATTCTTGAAAATGAACAAGTACCCTACTCAAGTATTGATGATTTTATACTCCCCATGAGTAGAACTCGCCATGGCTATTAAACAGCGCGGTGAAGAATCATAAAAAAGAAAATTAAAGAAAATGAAAATTGGAGAACATTTTTTCCCATTAATTTTGTAATGTTAAGCTTACTATTACAGTTATTTAGGTGGTCATACATAAAGAGCATGAATAAATATTCTTTAATATTGCTAATTTAAAAATACACCTCATATATCTTCCACGCGACGTTTTTTTTTGGGGGTGGGCGCTTTACAGCTCGCCGACATCGAGGTCATTAGAGCCCTCCTCGCGACCTATGTGGAAGAGACCAATGCCATACGTATTTTTAGTAATGTAAATTATTTGACGAGCAATTTATGTATGAAAACATCGATTGAAGATATTTTTAAAATTTTTATTAGTTCAACAATGTTCTAAGATGTTTTATTTTTCACTTAAATTTATTCTTTTGAAACGAGTGTCATCCGCGCCATCTCTCATGATGAATTCGTAAGCGCGTCCACAGCAGGGATATTTAGTGGCTAACGATGTATCAATATTACTATGCACTACTGTTGTTAACACAACTATGTTGAATTGTCAGTACAAAATGGACTCTTTCAGCGCAGATAAGCTCAAGTATTTATTAATACACTCACGAGCTTGAAAATTATTTGGTTCAACATGCCACACATCATAGCTTGTCAAGAAAAGATTGTTCAGGTGAGCAAAATACCATTTTGTAAACTCTTATTTTTGAATCGCTTGAAAATATTACATTTTTACCCTTCGATTATTTTATTCAGTATGAATAATTACTCCTAAACAAATTTATCGTCAAAAGAATAAAAATATTTAAGGTTTCAATCGTTGTAACAAAACAAAATAGTTGTCAAACATTTTCCCTACAGTTGTAAATATAAGATGGTAAAGGCTGTGTTACAAAAACAACGTACGTTTGTGAGTTAGGGTGCATATAAGAAGTAGGATGATTCCATCCTTTACAATGTTCAATCTAACCGTGAGACTGTGCAACCACAATTCTCACATAAAACTTTAAATAATAATAGTTTATTCGTGCAATAATGCAATTTTTAAATAAGCTGAAAAAAAAGGAATTTATAACCACCATCAAGTAGATCTCTGGTATGTTGAGAAAAAGAAAGAATAATAATACTTTATAGAATAATATTCAGTCTTCCCTTTCAAAACGAACTGAGCGGCCACTGTAACACACGCTTATCAGCTACAATATAACTGAACACTCGCACTCTTATCAGTTATGAGCATAGTTTGGTTCATTAGGCGCCATCGCAAAAAATGTCGAGAACAAAGTTTAAGTCGTTCACATCATTGAGCCAAGTTCTAATTTTTCTTACAAATTCTTAAAATTTGGACTTGATAATCAGGAAACGTGGTAAAAACGTTTGGGCCAAGATAAACAAATGTTTTAGCAAATAAAGATTTATTCCCCCTTCCTCTAACAAAATGTTCTTGGGTTGTGCTCGTGCACCTATTGACCGACGGCGGTAGTTTAGTGTCTCCGCTTCCGTTGAGGTCGACCGTGGGTTCCATCCCTGCCGAACACGGTGAGATTTTCAGCGTAAATTCTCTCCTTCCAAATTCCCTTACCCAAGTCACGGTTAGGTAGAAGAGCGGGTCAAATGGCCCGAACCACGCCTTAAGACATTAAATAAATAAAATAAATATTTGTGTAGGCGTCTTTCATGAACAAAATTGATAAATAAGATTGCGCGATTGGCGAGGAAGAAGACTTCGCAATTTCCAAGGCAGTAGGCGTACCTTTGCTTGTCAAATTCCCTTCCACGTCAAACCTTCTGTAGTATGAAATAATTAATTTATGATTTATTTCTTATTATATTACATTTTTACATTCCATTTTTCCTCGCTCTTTACAGTCTTGTCTGTAACTGTGTCATTACAAGGCTCGGTCCACTTTTTCCTCTCCTTTTTTTTCTTCTTCACTCTTCTGCAAGAAGGCGGGCGCACATCTATCAAACAGCCAAGTTAGTCTTCCTTGATCATAAGCCTTATCATCCCAATTAATACATACAAGTATTGCCAAATAAATTAAAATTTCCTTTTGCTCCCTATTCATTTTTTTATTCGTAAGTTTCCACATTCCCTCTTTCTTTACATGTTTAACAAATCGTCCTCACTCTTTCCCATATAATTTAAATTCCCACGAAACTCCATGTACATTCTCCTCTCCTTTGGTGCTGTTTCCACTTTCTGTATCCGTTTCAAATGCTCTCCAAAACTTCCATGCCCAGTGCAAATTCAATAAATATCCACGTAGCTGGGACCATTTTCTCGCCATTAATCCTATGTTACATCGGGCATATATTCTTATGTCATCCAACCCGTTTTTTCTTTGTTTCATCTAATTTGCCATCCCTTAATCATCCAATCTTTAAACAGCACCTTTCTCGCCAACAAGTACTTCCTCACCACAGAGAACAATTTTACCTTCCTTCCTCAATGGAACAAATCGTTCTCTTTCGAATATAGGAATATATATATATTTTACCAATAGCTCTATTGGTAAAATCCTATTAATCACTTCCAAAGCCACTGTCCACTCCGTTCTATATGCCCCTGTTAAGATTCATAAGACACATTTGCTGTAGTCATCAACTTTCCTCAAATTCTCGCTCCGTCTGATAACAATGACCTTACTGCGCCTTTATGGAGGGTTGTCACTCGTTTATTTTCAATATTAATTTTGTCATTCCTATTCGCGAGAAATTGAAATATAACACTGTGCTCGATCTACAGCATAGTCGATATGGTTCTGGAATAATATGTTCTCATCAATTATGACCCCAAGGTATTTTATTTTCCGAACTGTATATACCAAATATATTATTTATTCTCACATTGAATCTAATTTTGTCAGGAGACGTAACCATTATTTTAAGTTGCTAAGGTGGATAAACAGACTTCGCGACAAATGTAGGCATTTATTTATTAATATTATTGTGTTCTTCTGAATGTTATCAACAATGTGGAGGTTGTCCAGGCAAAAGGGAGTTCCACCAATGATTTATTTATTATTTAATATCTTGTGGTGAGGTTTACAAGTAATAAAATCCGAAATATTTGAATGAGATAGGGATTAGTTGTATCGCGTAAAATACAAAAAAAGTAAAAATAAAAGACGCCCCCACCTTTTTTTAAGGATAATAGAGGTGATCAACTTGTTCCCACAAGCCTTTAAGGTGTGAAATTTGCTATTTTTCATGTTTCTTGAAGTAGTGACTCAGATATTTATCCTAGACAAAACAAATTCCTTAAGTGAGATATTAGTCTTAATGAAACCTTTATCATGAGACACTACAAGTTAAAATCTGTTTATTACTACGTTGAAATTATTGAAAAAATACTTAGAAATCACAAAACGTTGTTATTCACTTAAGAACAACGATATAATTATTGGTTGCTGAGATGCGTTTAACTATTTATCCCGAGATTTTTTAACAACTAACGCATTCCACGGAAAATGGTTCTTAATGTCCTGAAACACGGAGGAAATTGTTTGAAAGACCTTATAGTTTGCCCCTTTATAATTAGCTAAGGATCGGTTTACAATAACACCCCTATTTTTAATGACAATAAGGTGTATTTTTTGGCACAAAATAATTTAAGATAGATACTCCTCTATCAGTTGTGCAAATTTTTACTTTTGCCAGTTGTTTAGTTTGTATGTTTGATACAAATATGACATTTTACCAAACATACAAATAACATCATAGCACGACAATTGGAGTCGAGTTAGCAATAAAATAAGTCACTGATCTTTTGTTCATTAGAATTAAGAAATAAATCGAACGGCATTAGGAAGTTTATAAGTTGTATTGTTTTTAACGATAGAAATTTATCGCAATAAAATCTTAAATATCACACTCAAAGGGTTTATTGCAAAAAATTGATACCTCAACAATCCTTGAAAAAACGTTGGGGGTCTTAGATTTTTGTATTATACATGATACAACTACTCTCTACCTTAAATATTTTCGGACTTCTTAGACCTATTGCCAAGTATACCAAACCTATGTGTCACCATGCCATCTTTTGTAGCTGACGCAGATATTAATGAGTGTCTTCATCTGGTGAGCAACGCCTTAAAGCTTCCCTTCGCTCGACTGACCCAGAAGGTCAGCGTCTACTATTCCGACTTGTTCTACATAGCGAAATGCAAACGCAGCCTTCCAGGAGGTCGAGCGCGATTGGCCAGGAGAGAGGGGAGAAGGGAGGAGGACAATTGGCGTCCTTGGTTGAGCGCAGGCCATTATCCGACACCGGTTATGGGCCCCATTGCTTCGCCACGCCTGGCTTCCCTGCGCGACCATCCCCCCGTCCTCCCTCTTACAAGGGAACAGACCGACAGTCGGGCTCCTCCGGAACAAGCTCCATTACCTCAAGACGATTCCTCGTGGACTTCTTCTATCTCACGGCGATTTTGACGCATTCTGGAAATTGATATTGATAGCGATCTCAACTGCTAAGAAATCTGTTGATACACGCACTTTCTGATACGAACTACCGCAAAAATATGTTGAATAACTGGTGTACGTCACAGTTAAATAATTTAATATGTATACTACATTGTTACCTATGTTTAATAATGCATGGCCTGGACTGGTTAAAATTTCAAATATTTTGTGAGTATTCTGACTGAAATGAAGCATTAAATTGTATAGATTAAATTTTATTTGTTCTGTATAATCATAGGACAAAATACGCTACGAAAATTATAATATATCATCTTGTGTAAATTATGTTTTCGGTATTTTTATGTTTATACAATATAACTATAGAAACTGTTCAGTAAACACAATCTTTCGGTATTGAATTTTTGCTAGTACATTAATTGACTATGACAAAGAACCTTTTATAGTTCTCTCATCCCCAAAAATCGTATTTTGTTTTGAATTAGCACACTATCCATTCGTCCCTCTGTGGATCCTGACACTGTGAAATTTGAAATCAAATGTTTATATCAATTTCTTTATAATATTTTCCAAAACTGTTAATTAGCATGTAGTATTCCTTGAATAGTTTATAAATCTTATAATAAAAATTCAGTGACTTAGTGTTATCCCTACCTCAATTCCGAAATTGTTTTCATACTCAGTTCATCAACATTGTAACCGTATCGTCATATTTACAATGATCTGCTAGCGTAAATCCGGTTACACAGTCGTTAAAAGCGGATTATAATCCATTTGTTGTACCCGCACAAACCCACCGACTTCCTAGCAATATGACTGAGGTAAAATATTTTATATAATTCGCCAAAACTATACAAATATACGTCAAAGTGATATTTTATTCCACCAATAGTTTTGTGATTGGATTATTGAAATGAATATCGGTAAGCTAACAGTAATTTTACTATAGTCCAAGCGCATAACGGCTTCATATGTGGATGACTATGAATAATTCTACAAAATATTTGCAAATATCATCAGGAAGTTAATACAATAATCGTTTACACGTCCATATAGTATGTCAATTATTTTATTATGGTACACTACCTGTATATGAAGACATTCCGATACGATTTTCTTTATACCCTTCAATATGCATTTTCTAAATCCAAATAGACTCAAGAAAAATACAAAGTTATCACTTTGGAAAAGAAAACATAAAATCAGAACAGAAATTTAGAGAAATTCAGAGAACGATTAAACCATAATTGTTTCTTTGACATGCTCATAAGTGCCAGCTATTACATATTGATGACTTCTTCAATAGCTGATGCCCCTCCGGTGGCTAAGGTGCTCTCCGCTGAGTGTTCTTGCTCATCACCAAGTCATCCTGCGTTCAAGTCCCAGTGGGACCAGAAATTTTTTGTAGCTTTTCACATTAATGTCCGAGTTCTTAGAGCTCAGACTCCTGAAAAGCGAACCCTCCTCCTACTGCTCCTAGTATCAATAACTGTTACTTCCACTGACCCCTCCACGTGGGACGAGTTGTTGGTGAACCCAGTTAACCGGCTCCCCTACTACCAATAGCCCAGTACCACCCAACTCCTACCTCCTATCGCTCCATGTAGATAAGCTTTAAAAGAACGCTACATTTCCCATTTACAAATACTACAATAGAATAAATAAAAATACCTGAATCCAAGAAGGAAAATGCATATTCATTCATATGGATTTGGTGAGGGGTTTTTTTTACAGCTGAATTTGCCACCAAGTCCTTCACAATATAAAGAGGTCATTATTCCGCATCATTATCACCTATTCTGCTTCACTAGAATAAAATAAAAATTGTGCTTCTCAGAAGGCCATATTGGATCACAAGGTCGAACGATCGTCACTGACAAGCTTCAGACGAAACTCTTCACTGAGGGTGGAGTTTCGTGATTTTTTGATTGCTTCACAATAAGGCACCTCAGCACATTGGTAACGGATTTCTTGATTCATAAATCAATGCAAAAGACTTTGAATTCACCGTGTTCAATGTTTATATTTATATATTTACCAATTTAGAAACCAAGAATAAAATATTGCGAAAATTATTTCAATAAAAATATTAATTACATTTATCTTTACATTAAATAAATTATGTAATAAAATCTGGTAACTGGTTTGTAAACAAAATTGTCGTAAAAGTATGGTAACCGATTTAGGAACACATAGTATAATCATATATGTAGTATCTAATTTATTAAGACGCAAAGAGAAGTTATAGAAGAAGAAAAGCGTTTAGATTGCAATGAAATGAAAGTGAAGCAGAAATATACACAAAACAACTCCAAATGATTAATGCGAACGAATGATACATTTCGGATTTGCGCCTTCTAAGGGAAAATCCCTCTTCCATATCTTCGACTTTTTCGCAATTTTTAACGATAATCCGCCGTTTCGTCAACGTATATGTCATTTGCATTACAAGTTGAAACATGTAAAATTTCAATGACAGGTTTATAAAGCAAATATAAAATTTTTCTCCAGTTTTAATTTAAAAAGTATTCAAAGGTGAATTATTGGTATCCAGGCAGCTTATATTGTTTTGCTGAATGGGATTGCGTTCCATGCAAATTAATTTTCTTTATTGAATTTCTGGTGTGTCTGTGGCAGCGCATTCGATGAACACAGATCTTTTTCCCTTTTTTCTTTTTTTTCCAAGAAGAAGAGCTATTGGTAAGCGAGTAATTGTGAATTCGCAGTTTTCATTAGGAAAGGATGATATACGAGAAACTCTTCACAAGACAGTTAATATTGCTGGGATTCGTTTCGGTAACATAATTATCACTTTCATTTTCACTTTTTTCTAGATTTATGTGCGTATCGAGCGTTTTGTATCTTGATCGAGATCCCTTTTCATTTGAAATATACGGAACACACCAAATTTTAATTGACTTGGACGTACGTGTTGATATTTCAAATTCGAGTCAATTGTGTTTAAATTGAGTTAAAGCGAAAAATACTGACTAGTTTATTTCGAGTTGTGTATATAGTAAGCGTGCCTTCTGTCAGTGGGATTCCAGGCGGATACATACGTGGCACATAGAATGTAGTATTCGTTTCAGCAGCTTCCATAGTTTATCAGTAGATTATTTTTCATTTATTCATTTCACAAATCAAATATAACACAACTTTAAAAGAAAATTTAGTACAATATCTCTTTTGACTAAATAACTAAAAGGCCGCCTTGGCCTCATACTACATTATTACAAGAATCTTTTTGTTTACCATTTTCCCTTTTCCCTTTTTTCACTCATCACATTGTTGGTAACGTAAACGTAACCGTCTCCACCATCTACTATCACATCGAAATCTTCAGAAATATGACTGAAATAATCCACCGCATAACGAAGTCCATTCTCAAATTTTTTCAGTAAATGCAAAAAAAATAACTTTTAACTACTTTCACACCGCATAAAAAATGTTCCTTTTTCCATAATTATTTCTAGTGAGAAAAGAAATAGTTTGAAAGGAAACGATATTGATTGTAATTATTTCTTGAAGAGTGTTTAACAATAAAATGACGAACTTTATAAACTTTAGTTTTTTTCGACCATAACAGTAAAAAATTGTTTGCTGCATTTTATAGATGATATACTTTTTTGGTTCTACTGGCCTCCACAACATACAAACATTATAAATGACTCTTCTTAACAATATAGTGAGTGAAAGTTAAATATGTTTCATTGTACTTCCAACGAATATGTGGTAGCACAAAATAGAGAGAAGCTTCAACTCTGTGGAGAAGATAACGGTGAGATAAAAATGGTGTATAACAAGAGGAGATATGCACGGAACTTGGTGAATAAACGCTAGGTTTGGAATATAGAAAATTCCTGTACATAAAAAATACGTATACTTTCGAATTTCTACATTCATAATTATGGTTTTCTGATAGAATACTTTTGAAGACTAGTAGCCAGTCATTAATATATAAAATTAACCAAAAATTTGAACCAAACGAGCTAACAAGATATTTAGAACAATAATTCTTTTTATTTGCATAAAAGAGTGAAAAGAGAAAAGCTCTTGAATGGAAGCTTGATAAACACATTCATGTTTAAGTTCTTCAATTGGACAGAATCGCAACTCGGAACCCGCTTCTAAAAGCGTGCAGAAGAGCAGGTGGGATGAGATCGTGTCGTGGTTTCTCTACATGTTGCAGAGAGCGGTTCCTGTGGTCGTGTCACACATGCTATGTGACGTCACTCTCCATTACACTCACCGCAAGTGTTTTCTCTGTGTGAGCACCGATCGCTATGGCAACGAAACGATGCATTCCGACGACCCCTCCGTAGAAATTACAGTCTACTCTATTTCGCCACACAAAAAATGAAGATACATCATATACATTGTTAACAAAATCTGGAGAGTGCCTCACACAAATTTTCAATTAAAATTCATAACACAAACCTCGAGGCACGTAACACCCAACATTACACCAAAAGTTTAAGAAAAAAGAAAAAAAAATCAAAAGAAACCAGAAAATATTATAATTATTAAATTAGATGACATATTTAAAATATCAATCGGTTTCAAAATATTTATCATCACATGACATGGTAAACTTCTACACAACATAATTACACAGATAGCATGAATTATCTTCCACATTCAACTCTTTGCAATTGCCTAATAGACAGATTTAAACATAGCAACTCCAAGATACTCCTTTTATGCATANTTTACATAGTAGATTCCTGGATATAATATTTGCACATGAATTATCTTCCACATTCAACTCTTTGCAATTGCCTAATAGACAGATTTAAACATAGCAACTCCAAGATACTCCTTTTATGCATAATAAATTTTCGCTGCATAGGAATGTGGTTTAGCAACCTATACGCAGAATTAACTGGCCAATCAAAATGCTTGTGTTCATACTTTCAAAATTTTGAATTATAACAAACCGGAAGTAGAGCGCGATGTGTAAACGAAGTCGGAATGAGCTTCTGTCCAAAAACAGACTTTTATTCCCAACGCATTCAAAGTTTGGTTTCGATGCACCAGTTTGTTCGTGAGTTATCGGGGGACAAAATTCTTAAACATACACACATACACCCATACGACATTGGACATCATCGCCAACATTTGCAAATAGACTCTCAGCCGAACAGATCTGAAAAGCTTCTTTGGAGCGATTCGAAAACTTTGCTTACACACTGCGCGTAATCGGAAAAGAACTCAGAGAAGTTTACTTTTGTGTCAAGAAGCTAATAAATATTCTCTCTCTTGGAATAGTGGTATTTTCTATTTCTCATTTTTAAAATGTGTTCCTCAATAATATTTAATAATTCATTTTACACAAATTACTGTAGATACACTGAAACCAAATTAAACTCATTGAAGAAAATGAATGCAATTACTAGAAGCCAAGTTTAGCAAAATAAGGAAACAAACACTTATGTTGAAAAATGTTCCATAAACGTTTTTTTTTAATTTCGCCGCAATAGAATTCGTAACTTGCTCATTTCATTTCAAACGGATTTTCTGAAAGTTATTCATTAAATCGTAAATTCGATGCAATGTTCTTCACAACTTCAGAATAGTTATAGGATATGAAAAAATCAAATATTGAAGCTGGTACGAAGAAGTAGGCTTGACATTCAGGAAATAAAATATGATAAATTAAACAATCATTCATTATTCGACGCAGTAAAATTACGAATAAAAATATGTTAAGGTGGAGGTATTGTGTGTGTATCTGTTAAATAAATACGAATTCCGACGACTGTCTTTGTATTTACGAATAAGTGTCAGATCTGCAAGGTAGCTACAGAGGATTGCATCGTCTTCAGCGGTTGCCGCAGTACAACAGTACCCCTACGGCCACTTATATTACCAAAACTATTCTTAAAAATGACAAATTGCCAATGATTTCAGGTGCAACGATGCAAAAAACATTCATAGAGAACTATGTTACATGTTATGATCGTTACGGGTGGGACACAATATCTATCTTAATTTCTTGCGAAATAATGAAAGTGCGTTTCATTTATGAAATTATCGAGGCAGATCGCCCTTAATAATAATAATATCCAAAGAACTGCAGTTTGTAAAAGCTATCGCAGAGATACAATAAACTGTTTTCATATGTTGCAATACACGATATGAATATGCCGAAAAGTGAGAAGAGCTAATGACAAAGAACATTTCGTATAAAGTAACAGCAAAACAGTTTAAACGCAAAACCATATACTTTTCAAAAATGGGAAAATAATAAATACAATTTGTTCCTTGAGGCCCACACGAATCCCTTCGGTATTTAATGATATTATTGTTAAATCAATATTTTAATTTTTTTTAAATAAATTAAAACATGGGTACTAATGGAAGTAGAGAAAGAAAAGGAACAAAATCAGAGAAACTAAAACATTTGTATTAATAATGATAATTGTTGCGGGTCATGAAAGTTGCTTAATGGACCTCACTGGTAGCAAGACGAATAATTAAATATGATTTGCATGCAATTTATCATAAAAAGAAATTATTTCATTTTAATTGCTTGATACTGCACTCGGAACAGCAAACTTACCTTTCAAATTAATTTCGTAATCCCACAGAAATAGGCAAGTGAAATAGGTATACGGCGATGAAAGGAAAGTCAGAGTCCAAGTGCGTGATGATCAAATTATTAAGATAGGTTCTGATGATGTGATAATGATTGCCTCGGTGGTGCCCGTCGATTTAGTCGCTGACTTTGACGTTTCTTCAGGCGTCATGTGTTCTTTCGGAGAAAATGTAAGAAAAATATAATAAAATGGATAGAAAAACGGTTCAGTAATTACGAACACCGCTTTTAACCTAGAGAAGATGAACAATATTAGATCTTAATCTGCAGGAGTACATTAGAAGTGACGTAAGCTCCAGACACAAGTCTTCTCTAGATGCCACTTGGACAGCCGAAAAGTGGGACGAGGATTTTGTAAGATTTTTCAAGTCCTCGGAAATACTTGCCAGAAAGGAAAAAGGAAATATATTTTTTCGGAAGTTCATTTATTTTGTTTCCGTTAGTTTAAAAATTGGTCGACATATGTAATACATCTTCAGGTGACGAAAAACTTCGTAAGATTAAATCTTTGTTATAAATAATGATTGTTTAAATTAGTAAAAATATTAATTTTCGGTAACTTATATTAATGAGTATAGCAATTAGATATATTGATCAGTCAAAAAATGATATCTTGAGATATGACAATAATGAAGTTTTTGTAGTACTTGGATGTGTCGTATTTGCAGCAGAGTTTTTGAATGTATTTACTCCCGTGTTCGCGATTTCTTTGAGAAGGGACAAGCGCGATGATAACGATATCTGGATCGTTGCATGAATCACTGCTCTCATCAACTGCGTAGGAGAAAAGGAAAATAACGAGAACAATGTGTTCAGCGGCATCAGAGAGATTTGCGACGTAGGAGAAAAGAGAAAAGGATAAGAGCACATGCAGAGGAGCAAACACGATCTGTGCGGCGATGCGAGGCGCTGGTTTCTGCTGCGGCACAAAGAAAAGAGAAAAGAAAGAGGTTTGCGCACGTTTCTGTCTCTCTCTTTCACCACAGAGACAACCTTCCAGCAATCTCTAGGACACGGAAGCCTCGCCGACACAGAAACCTCCCTCCGCCTGATAGCGGCGGACAAGGGATGGTGTCCCAGTCGACAAAGGACCGTTTTCGACACCAGTATCAGGCATATCATTTCACGTCAATCATTACCAAAACAGTAGTTTTATAGGGAATTCTATTGACATATAATTTTCTTTATATTCATCACTTCTTCTTTTTATCTCTAATTTTATTTTATTTAATCCCCCTTGTGATCCTCTCTATTTACAAATTTCTACATCTTGTAAAAAATTTCATTTCCTAATCATCTATTACCTTTATTTGCATTCCATAACGTACCAATCTCGTTCCTATAACTCATATACAGTACTATTCCAAGTCAACTACACCTTGACACATATTCGCAGTTCGATATTATAGCAACTTCTCTAAAAATTTCGATCCATACAATACATAATAATAATAATAATAATAATAAACCTTCCTTATCTTTCCTTTCCCACAAATAGTCATGTTCATTTAGCTTTGAAAATTAACTAAAATTACCATGACATGTAATTTATTCAAAAATTAAAGAACAAATATAAACCACTGCTTGTTCCTTTCTCGGTAAGTCACATTCAGTATGCAAGAGTAGGTCTATCTCCGTGTATCACTGCGTTCCCACCATGTTTGCCAATCTTATTGTATTGACCGAAAATTCTGCCCTCGATTACTATAAAATGAATGTTTATTTTTGGTAACGGTTGCTTTAGCAGAGCTGAATGTAAAATTAATTAGAATAGTAGAACCCCAATTATCTGATCTCTAATCATTTGAATTCATGGATAAAAATGTTCAATGTTTAATTACTGTGAAATACGTTTTTGTTACGTCTCGTTGAACCTTAAATTGCTTTTATTAAATGTAATATTTGAATTTATCGCTCTTTCCTCGACAATATATTTCTTAGTTATTTTGCCTTACGTTGACAAACCTTTCCTGCAAGAAATCTAACTATCCGAATATTTGATTAATCGCTCCGGCTCGCAATTCAGTCCTACCGTATAGTGAATTTGCTCTTCTGCGAGTGTCACTATTTCTCAACCCTTATACTTACCCCAAGCGTTTGTTTGGAATACGTGGCGCTTGCGGAGCAATAAACCTCGTGTTACCATCACCACCCCTCGCTGTCAGAGTGGATGACATGGGAAGGCACTCGTGTTCCTCCCTCACTTTGGGACGCGGTTGCATCACAAGTGGAGCCTTCGCCGCCGCTGTTTTATCTCCGCCGGCCCACCGCCACCGCCACCGCAGCAGCAGCAGCAGCAGCAGCCATTGCTTTAGGATTTGTCACGCTGCGTCTCTCAAAGTACTTTCTCTCTCGTTGTCGAGAGAAATGAGTTTCCGTGCATACGCTTGGAAGAAGTGATTGTGATTTAGACCGCAGGAAGAGAATTTTATCACACAAACATGGAAATCGACAAGAAAGTTGCAAACGTTTTCAATCAGAACAAGACGTAATAACACATAGAGAAATGTCTTAAATTGCGATGAATCACACAGCTAGTTAACAGATTAATTATCTTATTTTGAGTGAAAATTGGAGACGGAATACATATTCCAACTCGGAACCTTCAGCTTAACGCGCTGATGCACTACCATCTGCGTCACCCCGTTCACTGCTGAGCCCTCGCGTGAGGATACTTATCTCCACGATATCACCTCAGAGATCTGGAGTTCTTGTAAATTGGATGTCAGTGGTAGACTAGACTCGAAAGCGAAAGGGGCGGTGAAGTTAGTAGCGCGTCAGCGCGCTAAGCTGAAGGTCTCGAGTTCGAATCTCAGTTCCGTCTCCCATTTTTATTAAACGTAACATAATTAAATACCTTCACATAGATTTGATGAGTTTAATTCAATGTGAGCCGTGATTTCTTACTTGGGAAGTTTAAACAATTTGTAACGGAATGCTACGTATTCCAAGATAATTTCTAGAAACAAACAAGTGAATCTATAGTACCCTATAATTCATTCTAGAACATTCGAGAATAAAACAGTTGATAAATGGTTAACAACGTGTGAAGTTAGAAACATAGTATCAACTGGAATTCAGGAATTTCCAGGACAAATACAACATATTGTGAACAAGGTTAACAATGTTAAGGCCTGGAAATTCCAGTACAAGTGAATAAATTTAGTGAATCAGTAAATCCCAGAATTCAATGTAACCAGGGAAACATTACTTGTTGAACTCAAGACGACACTATCACTCTGGTGCTGGACGCGCTAATGCTTACTTCGGTCTCGAGTTCGTCTCTCGTCCACTTAGTGTATAACTCGCTCCGCCGCCACTCAGTGCTAATACGGGTCACGGGTGAACAAACCCGACCTCGCTTTCGTGTGAACCACTCAATTGTGCAACTCTTCAGTTACTAGAGTTCAGTTTTAGTTTATTACGCTAACTTCAAAGTGACAATTTATAATGATACTCTTCGGCTACAAGAGTCAAGTGTAACTTCATCACACTCAGTAGCAAGTGACTTCGAAAACTATCGCTCTTCGATCATAAGAGCAAACCAACTGATTTAGATCGAGCTTCGTTGAGTACTACTTTGTCGCTGTATCGTTCGCTCATTTATTAACTGTTTTAACATTCTACTATTTGTTAGCAAATACCTCCGTCTGGTATTATATTTCAATCATTGTTCATGTAACCAAACGTTCAAAGTGTTATCAAGAAACTGTGTATATTTTTGCCACGTCTGATGACCTCTGATTTCCTCTAACAGTGTAACTGGAACTACAATTGTGGAATACATCTGAACTTGTGAGTAAGCTATACGCTGCTTTAACCTACACTCAGGTCTTGTCAGAGAACACATAAGATTTATTAATTTATAAATTCAGACTCACTGAATAATTGACAGGTATTATATAACTCAATGTATTTATGTATTACGATTACAACTTCTCAGTCTGTTCATTAAATGTGTTCTGTTCATTAAAGTTTACTTAGTTATTTCCTTCTTATTTTTATTTATTTATTTTGGAGGGGACATCTATCAAGAACACGTAGTGTTAATTCTAAACAATTAATAATCAATCATTGCAAGGCACAAATATTCAACAATCTTAAACCCTCGATAAAAAATTAACACTAAATTCATTGCAAAATAAGGAAATAGTTTTTACCAAACCAGCCTGGAATCGAACTCCTGAATCCCAAGTTGAAACGGCAGCCAGTTATCTCCTCTTCTCTTCACTGCGCGAGATCTGAGTTTCTTTCTTGTTTTCTTTATTCGGAAAATAACAGAGTGAAGTGGTATAATAACTCTGAATGAAGTCAGATTGGTACTTCGGTAAAACTTGACAGAGAGGTACTTAGGTAAAATTGTATACCATCATTTGGTTGAATCGCACTAAATTTGTCATTATAGTCAAATCAAAATCTAAAGAACATTCGAGCTAGAGTGACATGAAACATACGCAGAAGCGAGTTTTTTTTAATGTAATAGAAATTTGAGTGTTTTCTATTTGTTTTGTAGTAACTAAAATATTTTGGAGTTTCTTTATTCTGTTTTTTTGTTGAAGTGTATTGCAAATAATATATGTTGTGTAATGTTTATTTGAGCTGTGTTTTTCTTTCCAAAATAGTAAACGGGGTATTGCATCGCCAAATAGGTGTGAGTGTGGAGTCCCATGGATCCTTTAGGTTTCAATTAAACAATTATTATCAATATCTTTTAATAATTCAAATCATTGGGAAAGTTTCAGTATTGTCGTATGGTATAGTGGTTACATTCAATTTTCTGTGTGATTAATTCACAGCTGTTATTAATAAATTATTGCATTTAAAAATTTCCGTGTCTTAGTGTTTTTCCCACTGCAGGTGAATAGTTAAGGAGGAGTGTCGGTAAGTTGGCTGTGTAGTTTCTTCATAAACCAATTTTAACACATTGTAAGCAATTTTAGTTTGTTGGACATGTTCTTCAGAAGGAATTTTAAAATATTTATCGATTTTTATACTATTACGGTAATATGACGAACCAACAATTTTCTATAAGATACAGGTAATCATTCCTTTCTCCCTTTGGTTCCATGTTTCAAATTATTATTACGTTTCACTTCATTGTAATGCAAACGATATGAAGCGTGATGTTTCACACGTCCAATGTTATATCGGTTTATTTGAAATGCAATAAACTCGAAGTCACTGTCCCTTTTTGTATTCCAAGTATTTAAAGACGGTTAAGTATTTTGCAGAGGTGAACACCTGTTGCCGAATGGTGAAGCGAGTAGAACACGCTAGCGTCGCATGTAGTGAAAGTGATAGCTTCTGCGCCCAGTCGTGTCACGTACGCCCTTACGCTTCTTTGTCACTTTCAACGCTACGAGAACATCCCACAGATATAAATCTTTCAGAAGACGGCGTGCTCCATACAAGTAAGATTTCGATTAAGATACCTTTGACGTGCGGGGCTTAAGTCCTCCGAAACTCTGCACCAATATCACAAAATTAGACACTCCTATGGAAAGATATTTCAAGAAACGTAATAGTGAAAACATAGTGTATTAGTGATTTGAAATATTTTAGATATTTATATGAGAAATTAGGATAAATGTAGGTTCTATAAATTATTTTATTGTTCTTCTGGTGTATAAATATTCAGACGATGATAAACACTTTTTCTCACCAACCACGTGGTATGAAGAATGAAGTAATGAAATTTGTGCAGTTAAATGTAATAAAATATTTAAGAACGTGTGTAATAAATACATTTGACAACATGAATCGCCACTTGTACACTTACTATATACATTACTTAAAAAAAGAGAAATATAATTGTATTTATTCTTTACTTTCATATTAATTGATTTACTACACAATATTATGAATTTTAAGGAAGAAGAATTATAAGGATGATTTAATTTGTATCTATTATTTAATAGTATATCTTGAATCTTTTGAAATACATTTTTTGAGCATGTCAAATTTAAATATCTTTCTGAAAGGTGATATGTAGAAATGCATGATGTGACTAGTAATACGGAAAACCTGTGACAAAATGTACTAAACTAGAGACAAATTTGTAATAAAACAAATATACCTTTATATTTTTGCCATAAAATATAATGTATTATACCGTCCATAATTATTATTAACACTTAATTTAAATGACCAGTGAAGTGTGGTATTTGCATTGAAATAAAACTAATCCTGTGATTTAATTCTATTCACGTCTATACTATCGTAATATCCTATTATATTGGTGACCGTATGCGCTAAAGAGAACAACTTATAAGTAGAAAGGTCTTCAAATAACGTTTTTGGTTTAGTTTCATGTTAGTTTTAATACTTCAGTTCCGTTTTACGTAAGTGAGTAAATATTTAGTTCATTTTTCAACAATGTTTTTGTAAATGCGTGTAACATGTTATGCAGTAGTTCTATATAACAAGTGTTTCTTGCGTCATTATGCGTTTTTTTATTTTGTTTTCTTCAAATTCTTGTTCGGATTTCTCCGGATATCGCGTTACCAGGTTTTGGATTTTAAGAGGTTTTATTGTATTCAATATAGTCGGTTCCTCCTTCCTTTTCGTGCCTTCTACGGCTCTAAAATCACATGAAATTGATGATGACGATCAAAACGCAGAGTTTAGGTCTTTCATCAAAGTAAAGTTTAAAGAAATGAACGAAGAGCATACTTTACACCCATGTTTTGAACTTAACTTTTAATAAAAACTTGGGGTATGTTTGGTAATCTCGTTTCATTTTCCTTACTTTACAGGAAACCATCATAAAATATCTTCCCGTATGGATTTACATCTTTTATATGCAACAACACAAAATTTGCTCATTGAATGAAAAAATAAATTCAAATTTGGCCTCTATTTTTTCGTATCTGTGTGAATGAATTTCATTCCTTGCTCTGAGCTTGCGTAACCACAGTTCGGTATTTCAATAGAAAACAGTCATATTACGTATACTTCTCATTAATGTGTTTTCTATACCAGCATCGGACAGAAAATGGGCATTAAAACAAAAAAAGGCTAAAAACCATCATGTCATGTATCAAGTTTATGTCTCCGTGTTTAATAAAAAATAACATTTTATTTGTGTTATGTGTCACCGTAAAAGAAGGGTTAGACTTCAGGTTTTTGTTCCATCTGAGAAAAAATCATTCATACTCAAATACAGACTAGATTAAATTTTGATAAACAGTTACTTTAAAAAATTACTTTGAAATAAATAAATATAAAAAACTCTCATTTTAAGGTTGTTTTTAGATACGCGCTTAACTTAAGAAGCAGCTTACTTTTACGAATATGTAAGGGTGTCCGTCCAAAGGAAGTGTACTAGCATTAAATGAGTCTTGGAGCGAAATAAAGATCTTTATGCAGGCACTTCACTTGGAGATGCGGTGTTTGTGTAGCAACTTCGCTGTACTTGGCAAAATATTTGACGTATTCACAGATATCACAAACACGCTATACTCACATGGTCCGAACACGCAAATAACTTAATAATGTCTAAGACATGTTCTCATACTAGTGATGGACGGGATGTATTTGATATAACTCAAGAAATATTTATACTGTTTCGTTCGTCCTGTACATATAAATGTTCCAGTCCGTTTTAAAGAAAATGAAGAATAAGAAAAGTCAAAGTATAGGTTAAACAACAAGAATGTCAACCAATCTCAATCACGCGCGCTGTACTGAGCAAATTGAGGATTCTCTTATAGACCACTAAGGTTAAGACCGAGAGTGCAGAAGAAATAGTGAAGTGTTTACTACACAACTATAGTAGGTCAACAAGGAAGGTCAAACCGAAGCAGTTTCAAGGTCACTCCAACAGTCTACCTCTGCGTTCACCAGCAGGGATGGAAAGGGGAGATCAACTACGTGTAAACAAAAGAGGGAATGTTGCAAAACATTCTTTATAAACACAACTCGAGACATACAGGTCGAGTAATCAACGTAAGGGACCTTCCGATTGCAACTCATATGAACAATGTATTTGTACATTTATGGTGACATGCATAATCAACAATATGATAATACAAAACTGCTTGAATGATATGAATCCTCGCACAATTCTAATATCTGAGACTAAATGTTTTGGTGAACCTAATATTTATCGAGTAAAAGTGAAAGTGTTACTTTTTCCGACGCTATAATTTGTAAAAACTATTGAAATAAACTATAAATACATATGTTTGAAATTTAATATAAATGTTACTTTTAATTAAGTATTTTCTTTTTAAGTTAACTTCAAAAAATTAATAAACATACATATTCGTTCATAATAACTACAATTAATTTTTCCACATTCATAGCGCGAACTATCCCCCAGGGGACTTACATCTAATAAGTATGTGTTTGGTAAACACGGGGTCCCGAGCTGAGTGTGGCATTACTTCCACTTACTTGTGTTAGGCTTCTTCCTTTCTCTTTCCTGTCCTCGCTTGGTCACCTCTTGTTCTTTTCCATCCAGACGCTATTAGGTTGCGAGGGCTAGCGTATCTTTCATTTTCCAACCTCAACTCTCTCTTGTTACGGCACCCTCCTGCTCTTGGGGTAGGAAAATGCCCTTAAATGCGGAAGATCCAGCTGAATCAACAAAGGACAACAGCATGGTGATGCAAAACCACTGCATTAAAGACCCTTATGGTATCCACGGCAAAAGTAGCCATTTCATCCATTATTTTTTCATGAGGGACTTCTCCTTTGCAAAAGATTCCAGAGATAAACCAGCCCCCGTTCGGATCTCCGGGTGGGCACTGCTCAGGAGGGGATCTTCAAGAAGAGAGTTGATAAAGCTAACATCCTAAGAATCTGAGCGTGGAATGTCAGGAGTTTGAATGTAACTGGGAAATTGTAGAATCTAAAGAGGGTAATGAATAGGTTAAAGTTAGATATAGTGGGGATAAGTGAAATGAAATGGAGAGATGAGACAGACGTTTGGTCAGGACAGTATAGAATTATAACTACATCTTCAGTAAATGGTGTAACTGGAGTTAGGGTTGTTATTACCAAGAAAGTAGGTCAAAGGGTCATGTATTATGAACAGTTTATTGATAGGATTATTGTTGTCAGGGTTGAAACAATGCCCACTTTAGAAGGAGATGATGATGAAAAAGAAAGAATGTATGAAGATATAGAAGAATTAATATAGTTTGTGAAGAGGGATGAAAATTGAATAATCATGGGAGATTGGAATGCTATAGTAGGCGAGGGAAAAGAGGGCTGCATAGGTGGGAAATATGGTTTAGGAGATAGGAATGAAAGGGGAGAGAGGTTCGTGGAATTCTGTGAGACGTTTATGCTAATAATTGCAAATACACTTTTCAATAACCACAAGAGGAGAATATATACATGGAAGAGACCAAGAGACACAGGAAGATATCAGTTGGACTACATACTTGTGAGGCAAAGATACAAAAACCAAATATTGGACTGTAAAACTTTTCCAGGGACTGACATTGACTCAGATCAAAATCTAATAGTAATGAAAAGTTCAGTTAAATTCAAAAGGATTAAAGGGTGGCACACCACAAGGAAATAAGATACAGGCTTCATGAGAGACAGTAAAATAGAGTTTAAAGAGACTCTGACTTTCAAATTAAACTAAAGCTACATAGGTGAAGTGGAGGACGAAAAATGGGGCATTTTGAAGAAAAAATAGAGCAGGAGAAGAAACTATTGGTAAAAAGAAAATGGAAGCGAAAAAAACACGGGTCAGCGAAGAAATACTTTGCCTAATTGATGAAAGAAGGTCCTCCAAAAATGCTAAAGATGTTAAGAGAATAAAACAGTAAAGACGACTTACGAATGAAATCGAGAGAAAATGAAAATTGCAAAAGAAAAATGAATCAAAGATAAATGTAGGGAAATTGAGAATGATTTTAAAATAGGTAAAACTGATGCCGCATACAGGAAACTCAAGACGACTTTCGGACAAGTGAAGAACAAATGCGTCAGAATTTGATAGAGCTTTGAAAGATCTAGCTACAAAAAGGCAGTAGGGGTACATGAGATACCATCTGAGCTTCTCAAAATATTTACGAGAGGTTGGGACGCAAAGGTTATTTAACATGATTTGCAAAACTTATGAAACTGGAGAGATACCAACAGACTTCCAGAACAGTGTTATTTTCACACTACCAAAAATTGCAGGAGCAAATCACTGTGAAAACTACCGAACAATTAGTTTGACTTCTCATGCTGCTAATGTACTAACCAGAATAAAATACAGCAGGATAGAAAGTAAGGTTGAAGAGATATTATAAGAGGATCAGTTTGGTTTCAGAGAAAATAGTGGCACTCGTGAAGCAATTCTGACGCTACGCCTAATAATAGAGGGAAGGATTAAGAAGAACCAAGACACATTTATGACAATTGTTGATTTAGAGAAAGTATTTGATAATATGAAATGGACTAAATTGTTTCAAATTCTCAAAAAGGACTAAAATATAGGGAAAGGTGTGTTATACACAACATTTATAAAAATCAACTGGCGATATTAAAAATGGAGGGACATGAAAACCAAGCTGCTATTAAAAAGGGAGTAAGACAGGGTTGCAGTTTATCACCTTTATTATATAACCTATATGTCGAAGAAGCAATAAAAGAGGAGAAAGAAAATTTCAGGGCAGGAGTGAAAATTCCGGGGGAGATGATATCAATGATAAGATTTGCAGATGACAGCAGTGCTTGCTGAGAAAAAGGAAGATTTAGAGGAAATATTGAATGGAATGAACACCTTGCTTAGTGAGGAATTTGGGCTCAGAATCAATAGCAAGAAAACTAAGTTTATGAAGAGTAGCAAAAATGAGGTCAATGATCATATGAGTATTAGAATTAAAGGAAGTCAAGCACTTTTGCTATTTGGGAAGCAAGATCACACGAAACAAGAAAGATACTAAGAGCAGAATAGCACAAACAAAGAAAATCTTTTACAACAAGAGAGACCTCTTAGTATCACAAATTGATGGAAGACTAAGAAATAAGTTGCTGAAATTATATGTTTGTAGCACAGCACTATATGGATGTGAAACTTGGACAATGGGGAAACCAAAAAGAAAAAGTTAAAAGAGTTTAAAATGTGGAGCTACAGAAGAATGCTGAAAATAAAGTGGACTGATATGGTACGAAATGAGGAGGTATTAACTAGGATAGGTGAGGAAAACAGTCTGTGGAAAACGCTTACACGAAGGAAAGACAGGATGATAGGGCATGTTTTGAGACATCCCAGTCTTGTTAGTTTGGTAATAGAGGGATCAGTCCAAGGACAAAAACTGTAGAGAAAGACGAAGACTGCTGTATTCCACACAGATAATGGAAGATATAGGTTGTAATAAATATGTAGAAATGAAAAGACTGGCTAAATATAGGATGAAATGGGAGGCTACATCAAACCTGTCGAAAGACTGATGACCTTAAAAAGATATAGCGCGAACAAACCCATCCTGCTATGAATCTTGACGCCTTCGCAAGAGGTGTCGCGAACCCAGCGCTTGCAGTGAACGCGGTGACTATACAAACCTCGTGTTCGAATTAGAACATTTCCTTGTTGGCTTTGCTGCGTACGAATACGCTTCCAGTGGACGAGCAGCCTTATTCATTACACATTATATCTTAATCTTTATCATATCACACTACGAGTATTTCGGCAAACCTGCGTCTAGTGACTGCTTATGATCTGTCTACGGCATCTGGCTTATGTCCGATTTAGAAAGATAGTAGCAATAACAAAGAGGGAGTGTTTTTTCTGGAACGGAGGGAATTCCGTAGGACGCAAAGGGGATGGCATTTGGGTCAGCTGTGGGGACTTTTGTGTGAAACTGATGACGTCAATTTTTGAGAGTAAACAGACGACTTCAAGTGTGGACACTACATAACGAGACGGGACATCACATGACTAAAGTACGATCGGAGATAGACTGATTAAAGTAAAACGTCAAAGGACCACAGGAGAAATCACATGAAATAGACTTTTAGTTATTATTGGTCAAAAAAGATCGTGACGTATGCAATATCGTGGCAGAGTCAAACTGATCTTCCGAAGTAGAAGAGGAGGGGATGTAGATATTTAAGTACAGGCAAACGTACTTTACATTACTTTCACTATGACTATGATTATGGTGGTTACGACGATGGTGGTCGATAGATGGTGAGAGATTATTGTCTATATTTCTCGATAGAGGCGGACGCCATATTAGTTAGCGAGAATAGAACTCCGGGCGACATTTGTCGATTTTTCTCAAAGTCGACACTCGACTTTTATAAGTTTCAACATCCGATAATGACAATCGGTGATGTTTAAATTCACCGAGAAGTGCGACCTCGGCAAACCGGTATCGAATTCTCGAAACATCATAGATATTATCGATACCTGTGAATGTGCAGCTGTGCATAACTGGCATCTACGAGGTCCTATGGGAGTAGCGGATTGGAGGGCAGCTGATTGACACCTGGTCGTAATGAACACGCAAATCAGACGACTTCATAAGACTCCTCTGTATCTGCAGCTTTTATCTCCAATGACATTTGGCATCGGTTCACTACCATTGAGGTAATAATTTTTGGATGAGCCAATGACGGTCTTTCACTATCAAAACATTGAGTGATTGGCTTATTTACTTGCGCCTAATGTATTGGCTAAAGACAATTAATTAATGGCACAAGCACCCTCATTGGTCGTGGCTGTGCAGTCATCAGATTGAATGAACGTTACTGGTCATGAGGTGTTATGGTGTTCAATGAACCTTCAGTTCGTACGATGTGCTTTAACAGAGAAGTTCCATATTTGTTTGTCAAAGAATAACTATTTGTGTAAACCCAGTGTTAATTTAAGATTTATTATGTGTGGTAGTGAATTTCCAATTTTTATAATTATTTTGAGGGAAATGTTAAAAGGGGATTATTTGTAATAATGATAATTATGTATTTGCTTTGTTGACATAATTGGAACCTTTTATGAAAAAGTGTTTTCTTCGAGAGGGATCTATGTGTGTTTCACGCCAATGAATAGGACGAACCCCTTCCCTATTTTCAAATAAAGCTCAATGACAGGTAGGCATCAGTCATCTTCGCCGAGTGGGTCAGGTAAGTGAGAGTTATTTGCTAACTGGAATTTGTTCTACCACGTAGGTTTGTAGCAATCGATATTTTTATCCTAATTTGTTATCCCTGAGCTAGTCATTTAATATTTAATGATGTAATTTAGTTCTACAATGTGCGGTCATTTTCAACTATTCAATTAAATTATATTACCTGAGGCCGTTCTCTTTTTATTTTTCCCTTCTCACATTTAATTATATTGCTATATATAGACGTTAGGTTACTGTCTAATAAATTGTTTCACAATTTTCTTATATAGGTGCTATTACAGCGACGGTAACTTCAGGTATTACAGTTATGCTTCGAAGCTTCTAGCAAGAGCGGACTCTTGTAAACGCAAATTGTGCAAAAACACTTAGAATGGGCTTTTACCCAGCACTCGCAAGTGAAAATTCGAGGATTTTTCGTGAAAATTCTGTGATTTTACAATGCATTACGAGACATAACGAAAGGTTCATTTAGTTATGGTAAGTGTAAAACTCCTTTTGTAGTACCAAATAATTACACTCAATTGATATACAAAAATTATTTTAGTAAAATAAGTATTTATTTACATGTTTATTAGTTTTCCTTTACATGTTATCCCTGACGACCCGAGCAGAGCCTGAAAAATCATTAGTTTCGGCAATACTTGTGGGATTAAAAATTATTGATTCCCCCTCTAAAGTAAGTTTTTCGACGTATTGGAATTTAGATAATTCGTGATCTCTTGAAATGGGTCTGAAATGTACGAAATAACTATGCTATGTGCACTAATTATGTACTTGTTGTTTAAAATAATTATTTATACCCATGTTTTTGATGTCATTTATAGTTAGAAGATGTGTCAAGTGAGGAGAACATAAAACTGTTCCTACAACCATAGTATTGTTTTTCTTCAATGTTGCCAAAACAATTATCTTGTTAAATTTTTTACAATACTTACGGTTTGATAAGTGTTAACTAATCATGTATTAGAGGATAGTCAGTTGCGAATGTACATTATTACCATTTGTATTCGTGATCTTTTTGTAGTTATTCATTACAATTTAACATAATATTGCCTTAGTTATTGTGGAATTATTTTATCTGCAGTTGTCATCCTAAATTATTTCTGTGATTTTAGTTGTCGGTTTGTTTATTTACTTATTTAAACCCTGCCCNTCATAATTCATAGAATTATTACATTAATTTACAATTCGTTGTTCTTGATTCTTTCGTATTTATTTACATTTTAACACAACATACGGTAGTTATTGTCGAATTAATTAATCTCCAGTGGTCGCCCTAAATAATTATTTCAATCATTTTTGTCGTCGGTTTGATTGTATATTTTATTTATTTATTATCTCATGTGTAACTTCCGTAGTAATAAATATATTATTAAACTAACATCCTTCAGTGTTAGTTGAAATTTTTCGTGAATTCTCATTTGCTTTTGTCGTTAAGTGGCTAACTATCTCACAACAATGGACACTATCGCATTCCTCAACTCATTCAAAGCTGATCTTCAGAAGGTGTACAATGACTTGGTACAATATATTGACACGAATAAGTGCGCTGGAAAAGGTCAATAAGAAAACGATCGGCGGTTGGACTACAGTTAGAAATTCTCGACGTCCTTCCAACTACTACCACCCGGTTAGACCAACGACACATGCACCAACTCTTCACTCAGAATAGGTTTAATTTGTTAGATGACATGTCCCTGTTCCTCCTTTACCTACTCGTTTCATTCCCTCCCGTCCAGTACCCAGACCTGTTCACACACCACGCACTGGTAAGCACAGTCGCCCAAAATCACGTAAAGTAGTTATATCCAGAGATGAAACCAACACTTCCACGCAGAAATCAAACGTGCCCATACTAGCTGATTCGCACGGTCGTCAGATGTCCTGCGTATTGCGTGGATTGCTTCCTAGCCAGTTCTCAGTCTCCGGTTTCTTTAAGCCAAACGCTCGTTTGGCTGAAGTTATTCGAGAACTGGACACTTACACTAAAAAACTCACAGAGCGGGAAACAGTAATCATCATAGGTGGGCAGAACGAAATTAACTTGGGTGGACATTCCAACGCGTCTGAACATCTACAAAAACTGAAAATGGCCTCTCAGCACACTAACATAGAACTCTTTAGCCTGCCTCCACAATTCAACGTTCCACAAATAAACCACGAAAATAACCTGCCAAACATCTCCCTAAAACATCACTGGCAGACACAAAAATCACATTTTTTGATTTGCAACCACACCTGACTGCCAAGGACTTTACCCAGCACAGTTTACACCTGAGACCGTCTGGGAAACAGCACTTCGGTTCTCT
>NNCF01129553.1:288089-299929 GCA_002313205.1 Laupala kohalensis
TTCAAATTCCTCTCCACAATCTAACGTCGATTCCATTTCTCGTGAGTCACAAACTCTTTGCGAAAATAAAATAATTATATTTCATCATAATGTCCAATCCCTTTCAAACAAATTGACAGACATTGAAATTCTGGTACACGAAAGTCGATTCGATTTGCTATGCCTCACATAGCATTGGCTTTCAACTAACAACATAAACGATACTGCTATTTTTAATTGCTATTTAGCAAGTTGTTTCTGTCGGCAAAAATTTTAAGGCAAAAATCCCCACGGAGGTACGTTTATCTACGTTCGTAATGATATTTTATCTTCTCCACTGACAGGCTACGAGAACTTCTGCGTATGTAGTGTGTTCGAATTTTCTGGAGTTAATCTGACCGACAACGGTATTGTTGTGTTGTGTATTTATAGATCTCCTCAATCAAATCTTGATATATTTTTTCGGAACTTCGAAATTGTTTTAAAACATATCACATATAAATCTANAGCATAAATTTACTAAATCTATCGTTATATGAGGCGATTTCAACATCGATTTCCTGAGTACATCCAACTCTGCACATTCACCAGTTAAGCGATTCAAGAATCTTATCGACTCCTTCAACCTTATTACTACGATAAACGACCCCACTTGCCTCTCCGGCTCATCTCAAACATTGCTAGATCAAATTATAGTCAACAATGGAATCTCGTATCTCTCTGAAGTGTTTATCGCCGGATACAGTGATCACCTTGCTCAAGTATTGACTATTAATAATAAACTAAAACCCTTTACCCCTTAAAACCCTTTACAAATTTACAAGAGAGTTTAATGACATAAACAAATCCATATTTATAAATTATTTGCTGAAGAAACATGGAAAGATGTTTACAATTGCTAAACAGCGACGACAAATTACATGTATTTATCTCAATATTCCTAAAACATTACAACTCTAGTTTTCCCATAAAACGCAAGTTAATTAACACAAAGAAATACAATAGATGGATCACTTAAGGGATAAGGATTTCTTCAAAAAACAAACGCCGTTTATATTATCTTTCAAAACGCTATAACCAACCACCCGAATTCCATAATTATTTTCGTAAATATAAGACTATTCTTCGAAAAGTAGTCCATGCAGTTAAAGTAATGGAAGACGATAGGCATATACTAATATCGAACAACCGGATGAAAGTCATGTGGAATATTGTTAACCATTACACGTCAACTTCTGAAAACCGCGAAGAAAATGTTTCTTTACTAAACGATGGGAAAATCGTAACAAATCCTCAGGACATCGCAAATTTGTTTAATTCTCACTTCTCAGAAGTTGGTAAAATAACGAACTCAATATATCCAAATCAATGTCCTCCAATTATATCCACCCACGTACCCAATTCTATGTTCACTTCCGAAACTAACGCCAGTGAAGTCATGAGAATCATCAGCTTATTAAAAAAAACATTTCAACAAGCGCAAATGATTTACCTGAGTTTCATGTTAAATTTTCGTCCCATGCTATATTAAATTCACTCATAAATATTTTTAATAGTTCTTTTTCGGAAGGGGTGTTTCCTAAAATATTTAAGAGAGCTTATGTGAAACCTTTACACAAGAAAGGAAACAAACTTGATATTGGAAATTACCGACCAATATCTCTACTACCCACTTTCTCAAAAATCCTAGAAAAATTGTTCTATAAGCGTCTTCTAGATTTTTTATCAAAATATAACATTCTCTCTGACGATCAACACGGTTTTAGGAAATCCTTTTCCACTACAAGCGCCATATTTTCCTTCTTAAACGATGTTACCACATCTCTAGACAGTGGAGAAAATCCTCAGGGTGTTTTTCTTGACTTATCCAAAGCATTCGATGTCATCGATCACGGAATTCTCCTTACCAAATTGCATTCTTTAGGCATTCGTGGACTTCCACATCAATGGCTAACTTCTTATTTAAAAGATAGATATCAACAAGTAGAAATATCCTATACTAAAAATAAAATACTTGAGCGTTGTCTTTCAGAAACAAAGCCACTTACTTGCGGAGTACCCCAAGGATCAATTCTCGGCCCTATACTCTTTTTATTGTATGTGAACGACATGTCATCATCCACATCAGATTGCAAAATGGTTCTTTTTGCTGATGACACTAATTTACTATGTAAACACGCCAATGCTCAAAAAGTTTTGTCTAACCTTTCGACTTGGTTCCATGCAAATCGTCTCATTGTAAACACTGACAAAACAGTGTCTATGTCATTTCACAATAGTATCACAAAATCTTTACCCCAGGTTTCTCTTTCTTTAAACGGAACACAATTAAAAACTGTTACAAATACAAAATTCTTAGGTCTCCATATTCAAGACAACCTCAAATGGAATTGTCACATTGACAATCTTAATTCCCAATTAAGCAAATTGTGTTACGCATTCCGAATCTTAGTTAACGCAGTTAGTCCACGTATTTCCCGTTGCGTATATTTTGCAAACGTTTACTCCCATTTACGTTACGGCATTACCTTCTGGGGTAATTCCGGTCAGAGTATTCAAACTTTCAGAATTCAGAAGAGGATAGTTCGGATAATTTGTAAATCTCACCCCCGAAACTCTTGTAAACCTTTATTCAAGGAATGAAATATTTTAATACTTCCTTGCATTTATATTTATGAATCGGTCTTGTTTGTTAAGACCGAATTACTGAAGCACTACCCTTGCTTTATACGAAACAGTCTCGTTCACGAACACAATACTCACAATAGGATTAATATTCATCGCCCTAGAGTGTCAAACACTCTTTGCCAAAAGGACCTTATCATTCGAGAATCTTTCTATATAATACCCTGCTCAAGAATATAAAAGACATTGTGAAATTGAATCTCTTTAAATCCGCGGTTAAAAACTTCCTCCTGCACCAGTGCTTCTACACTGTAAAAGAATTTATTGATTTTAACAAAAGTTAAATTCGTCTTGTNCACGCCATTGCTGTAGCACTTTTTAAATAATTTATAACAATTTCAAAAACTATTTTCTTGCATGATTGTGTTGTCTTATTTCTCATATTAATTTAGTTTTATGTTTACTCAACTTTGGCACGGTTGTGTTGATTAATTCTGTAGCCCCATCCTGGCCCGGGTTTTTCTCCGTTTTTTTTCGGGTAGAGGCGGATTTCTTATACAGGTTCTCTAGGCTTTGTCTAGGGGTGTGTTTATTGTAACAATAAATCGTGAATTTAGTGTGTTTTAACTCTTATGATTTTTAAACACTATACTCAGAATAATCTATAGTTCGATAATAACTTGTACATGTAAATTTACAAACATATTTGCGTTAAATTACAAACATATTGACATTATATATGTATTATAACTCGCAGCTAACTTTTTATCTTATCTAGGAACTTTTGCTGAAATTTTTGAATCCGCCTTTGCCTTAGGGCTCTTGATTGGAATTGATGGGATGGTCCCTTGCTTGCTTCGGGAGAGTAAATTAGTTTATTGTGCTCCACGTGGTCATGCGCAGTTTGTACTGTTTTTTGACAATAAATTTATTATTATTAATTATTTATTAGCATACTGTGTGTGTTGTACACGATGAATGGACGAAACAAACGGAAAACAGAATGCACCAAGAGATTGTGTATTGTGCAACTGCAACAGTCCCCTAGTAGGTTGTCATGTTGTCATAATGTCTACAGTATACGTGACGTCACGCTTTTTGTATCACGTGGGTTCCTTCCCTTCGAGAAGATGATGAAATTGTGACAGAGTGCACATATGGAGCGTTCTTATGGACAGCAGACATAGAATAAATGAGACATTTGACTCACCAAAAAGAATGGTTTGAGTTCGACGAACATAGTAATATTGCACAAAAAAGGTACTGAGTTTGGAATGTTGTACGTACATCTATACGTATTACATTTGAATGGAGTGTAGGATTTTCACTGTTCCAATAAACGAAAAATATACTGCGTGTTAGCCGACTGAGTTTCCTAGAATATGAAAGAATCAATGTTCGTCACGAATCTCAAAGCTTTCTTTGGGATAAAGTATTGCAAATCATATCATGTTAAAGGTGTGAAAGATAATTCTAAACGTATAATCCATGAACACACATTGCAAAAATCATATACGTGACTGATGATGAAATTTCTCTTCTACATAGTTAATTATGTAAAACTAGTAAATTCTACGGTAAATACGAAATGTGAAGTAAATTTATTTATCCGTTTACTCAAAATCGCTGCGCACAGACGGACGGACGGACAGGTAGACAGACGGACATTATGCCGAAAACCACTTTTTCAGAATCAGGGATAACCAAAACGGTTATTTCCGTCGAAATCTCGCTTTCGATTTTATTCACGATTAAAACACTTTCTATACACAACGTATATGAGAAAGTAAAAATTATGAACAGTATTCATTATATTGAGCAAAATAGTATTATATATGAAGTGTCACTGACACTCCAGTTCAATAGAATATTTGTTTGTTTGTTTTTATTTGTAGAATAACCGTTTTTCCTCTCTTATAGTTTTCCTCGCGTCAGGTTATACTTCTTAATTCAATGAAAATGTATGTGTGATTTATATCTTTAGAGCCATTTTCAACCAAACTTTTGTGCCAAAACGCAATCGCGTTGGTTATATTTTGGTGCTCTAAAACATAAAAGAAAATGTATGGATGTGAAGGAGTCTGTGGTGGTGGAGTGGGAAGGGTTGGAGGGGAAGCAGGGGGAATCCCGGGGGATGATCGTCACTTGTCGCGAACACTGCGCGCCTTGGCGGCAAACTGACGCAGCGACGACGACATCTGTCGCTTTGTTGGTGACCGGAAGCCAACTCCTGCCATTGCACGGTCGTCACCAGCCAGATGCTAACCCTATTCTCTGCTCTCCAGACCAAGTCGAGCGACGCAGATTTTCCACTTTGAGAACTGTCTGCTGCAACATGAGTACAAATACGAAAGGACAGTTTTGGGATCTGCTTCACGAATGTTGCACTACGAACAATGTTGATCAGGGTTATCCAGAGTTTAATGACATACATGCGTCGTACTTCCGACGAAATGATTTAGGGTATGGTGGGTCGAAAAGTAAATTGTCGAGTTATATATGTGCGGAAATGTTGTTATTAACATTATATTTATCTCTTAGCTGCAAGCGTGGAAATTAAAATTCCCATTATTTGTGAAACCTTCGGTTAGATGAAATGACAACGAGATGGGAATCGAACCTAGGACTACTACATTGATCGCATTTGTAATATGTTTTGAATTCTGAACATGCTGCGATGATCTGACCAAGTGTTACTTATCTGATCTAGAACGTAATATATTGTTATATAATTATTAATTTATTTTGTCTTTTGGCTCTTCCACCGAATAGTTGGACTTGGGAGACGGATTTGAGAAGGAGATGTGGAGTTGCTGATTTTTGCCTGAAGGAGGTAAAAAAATATCTAATTCGGCCGAGCAGAGGGTTCGAATCCAGGCTCTTTCGCTCGAAGGAATTGCGGAAGCGAAGATGCTGTATTTCAATGTTTTTCTTGTAACTTTCATAGTCGTAGTCACAATTCAAAACTATGCTAATTACGAAGGAGTCCCATTGTTAGACAAAGAGAAAACTCTCGGTTAGACTGCATTTTTAGTGAAATACCAAAATTTAAAATCTTATTACGGTTTACTTTCTTGGAATTTTTATTCTGAAAATTATTATCTAACATCCCTACAAGTCAACTTGAATATTCAAAGTAATGCATATGCTTTCAATTCATACCCGTAACACCAATCGCTACGTACGTTTGCTGACAGTAATACCTAAAGTTTACTCATAGTTTTCTCTTTCCCCTCTTTCTCTCCCGTTGTTCTTTTCTGTTCGGTTTGCTCAAAGAACTTGGTGAATTATAGCTCCCGAACCTTAGGAATGAGCTTTGAAGAGAAATACAAACATTCTGTATAACTACATTCAAAGAAAATTGATTCATTTCATCTATAACCAATTGTAAAGATGTAGTAAAACCTCTTTTACAGTAGTTACTCTCAATAGCATTGTGGAAATGATCCAAAGTTCCCAATATGCATACCATAATTTATCATAATAAAAGCTACTGAGTTTATGAAAAAGGTTGTAAGAAAACTGCTCAGGATGACATAGAAAAAAAGGCGAAGACGAATCCATAACATATTGCAGCATGCAATGTAAAATAAAATGGAATCGGACTGACCTAGTGTTCTAGAATCTAATAGGGAAATGGACAAATTATCTCTCACATATTAAGATAAAGTTTATGTACGATTAGTGAATATTCATAATATATTGCATTGAATAAATAGAAAACAGATGAAATTTGAAAAAGGGACGAAAGAAACCATTTACGAGAAAGTTTTGCGCCTGATTCGTAAAACTTGAGTGAAATGAACAGTGCAAGAACACTATCACAAATAAGCAACTTGGCATTGGCTTCAGACATTGGTACGAATATTAATAAAACTAATTTACTAAGGAGGTCATTATTAACGAAATTTCTCATAGCTTAAGCTCAAGACCTAAAACGTAGTAAGTCTTCGCCATAAAATAGTTCAAATTGACCGTATTTTAGTTTCAGAGGTGCTAAATGCTAATATTATAACTCTCACAGAGCAGGCAACAGTAACAACGTTATCTCTTCCAAAACTCTGTGAATAGCACAGGCTTGCTTGGTTCGTCAGTCGCCCTGGAGATGGCGAGTCAATGATATTCACGTGCCGAATATGCGCCGTTTAAGTGATGCGAGCAATATAATCCCGTGTAGGAACGTGACTTCCAGTATTCATGACAGGCGACTGTCGTTACTGGCAAAGTTTCCTTTGAAAGCTTAGACGGAGCAGTCAACTTAAGGACAGCTGTAAACCTAACTCAAAGGCAGTAAAATTATTATAACAGTGAAACACTTGAATATAACATTCAGTGCCGAGGGATCTCTGGGGAATGTTTTCCAGTTAAATGCTCTTTCGTGTTGGAGTGTGAATACGAATAAAAATGAGAAGAACGTAAAGTTTTGATTTACGTGCGAACAATCTTAACTTGCAGAACAGAAAATCAGAGGATAAGAGTGGAGTTTCCTCATCACTTCATACAGTTTATTGTTGAGTCAGAGTAGTTGTGTGTCATGATAGTTTCATTTATTGTGACACACTTATCGAACCTGAATAAAAATTTGTTTCGAATAAAAAATAATAAAAACTAAACCCCTACATTTCATAAAATAATATCATATTTCATTCCAAAGACAATACGGAACTTTCCCAAAAGAACGAAGGAACGAGTACATGGTTAATATCAAGACATTAATAACCATTTTGAAATCGCAGATGAAAAATTTCGTGAGAGGGTAGGAGTTTTTGCAACTACAATACAATGATGTATAATATGAAAACATCAAATTGCTGAAAGATGTAGCGTAAGTAATTGTAATCTAAGTAAAGCTATTCCTCATATATTGAGCTCCATCATGCGCATACTGACAAAGCGCGTTTCGGTACACTCCCTAAATGAATGCCCTTATGCGTAGAAATGATCTTCCCGAAGTATGGGAAAACTTAATTGTAGACACTAAACTTCGGATGGAGTGTTCTAAACATGTTATGAACGCAGTCATTCCAAGAAAAATTACGTTTCAAAACGATTTTCTAATATTGAGGAGAGAAACGAGTTGTGTGAAGTGAAATTGAAAATCTCAACCTGAAATGGTTAGTAGAGTGAAAAGATCGCAACAAACTTATAGTGATAAATGAATGTTATTTTGCACGCCAACTTGTTCATTCTCCTACAGTAGCTTTTTATTGTTTATCCCAGAAAAGCTTCATGAGCGTCAGCCTCAGAATGTATTGAATCCGCGAACCACTTTTGAAAACGCTGCAGTCAGTATTGTGCGTATAGAAAGTACCCATTCGAAATTTAAAAGTCTCAGTGAGGGAATATTTTCAAATTCTGAACAATTGAAAAATTCGCTTCAAAGACATCTACTGATTTGCATTACAGAGAATAAGTTTTATCAAAATCATTTCACAACGGAAATAGAAGAACGAAAAGATTTTTTGAGTATTATAAGAATGGAATGTCACACACATCCAAAATTCGTGTCCACCAGTCAAGGACAAAAGCCACGCTATAAGCTTGCGAAATACGAGTTTCTAGACTTTGCAAGAGTTCCAATAGCATTACATTTATAGAGAGATGTAAACTTGATACTTATAAAGTATATATTTAAACTTCAAACTTAATATAAAAATGTAAACTTAATCATATACAATGGGTTCATGAAGAATACAGCCTAACAAGTCATCACCTATACTGTTCAATATGAATCTGAGAAAGTGACTGTATTTTCATTTAATCTTTCCCACCGACTTCAGACACATTTTACATAGAATTGCTGGGATTTTTTGTGCATTTAGCGAAGTTCTCTTCTTGTTTGTAGCTTACACATACTACCATGCAACATTTCTACTAATTTTTCCGTACAAAATATTTTCCGTGTTGTTTCCAAATAGCATTCGACTTCATTTTTATCAAGTCACGAGAGACTCAAAATTTTGTAATAAAGAAGTATTGAATTTCTTATACCTACGTTTCTAAGTAACATGTGAATTCATCTAAGCTATTTCTAAAAAAATATCTGTTAAATTCAAATATGTGTAACTTAGTAAAAAAACTTCAGCTAATTCATATGATGCAGGATTTGGTGATCTATAGGTTGTGTAAATAAGAGAAATCTTAGTTTCGGCCCAATTGTTTATATTATCCAAAAGTAATTTTATGAGGCATCTTTGATTGTTTCCGACGTAAGAGGGATTGTGGCGTCCAAATTTAGTGCTTCAAAATTGAGAGAAAAATTGGGTAAGGAACGAACAGAGATCTAACTTAATAAAAGAAAGCATAAAGATTTTCTTCCATGTTTTCAAGCCCTGTTCTGGGGATTACTTATCAATACTAAGGCCGTGTCCTGCGTGGGCGACAAAAGCGAGCGGCAACTTCAAGTGACAGAAGAATTGAGTGTCCTGCGTGGGCGCGCGCGCGATGGTTCGGCTCTTTAAGCAAAATGGCGCCACACCGAAAACAATACGTGAATATATGTGACAAGACGGATTTATAGCGAAATGCGTGGTTCTAAGGCAAAGATGCCATGAAAACACACAATAAATTTATCAGAAAATAACATCTTAATTTCATTGTATTTTAACATTTGTACTCGCAACTGTTTTTGCGTTCCAAAACGTTTTTGAATATACTAGTGTGTTGATTTGTACTTTTTATTTCCTTGAAATTGGCATTAACAATTGCATTACTAAAAAGGAACTAATTGCAACACCAAAAATATTGGGTTTGTTGTGTTTTGAACTTGCACAAAACCGTAATCGCTTCGATACTACATGAGCTAACCTATAAAACACAGTAGCCTCAGGCGAGATCACGGCGAAATGTAAAGACCTACTCGATACTACTACATTTTATTGTTTACAAACGATAATCTCTAGTATGATCAAGTAGGTTGTGTGAAATCAAGGAGACTGTTTGAAGTTCAAGCGTCGTCGCATGTCGCGCTTGTAGCGTTACAGTGTCGCTGTCGCTCACGTAGGACAGTCTCGTAACTACAAGCGTGTTTGAATCTTGTCGCTTGAAGATGTCGCCCACGCAAGACACGACCTAACACAACTAACATGCAAGTATTTTTGTACTGGACCCCAACATAAAAACATCTCTTTCGCAGAAGCTTGTATCATACAAATGAATATCAGAATGATTAGGCATCGCATTTGACATTGTCTTATTTGCTATTTTTGCATTAATGTATATCCCTCCACTAGTAAGTTATCAACAAAGCGCGTCCAATGAACATTTCATTCTCATTTTTCAGCGTATTATCTATCGCATCTTTCTACTTAACAAGTTGTAACTTCATGCGCTTTAACTAGTGAGAACAGCTAACGAAGCTTGTAATACCAACATTTCCTTCCTCTTTCGTGGTGGTCTGGCACTAGATGTATATTCTGTGCTTAGCAATTCATACTCTCGAAGTTTCCCAAACATCTAATCCTTCATGTGAACCCTTGAGCTCTGGAAGTTAAACTGCACAGAAGAAACAAGTAAATATCTTTCAAAATACAAGAAGTTTCCAAGAACTCACACTTGCCGTTTAATTTCAAACCATAATATTAATAATTCATTCCTAAAAATGCACAAATTCCCTCTCACAACACAAAAAATTGTCACAATATAGTAGCTAAATTTGAATGTGCATTGCATATTCATATACGACAAACGAGTTATCAGCTATATTTTCATAAAGTGGTAAAAAGTTGTTTTCTTCTGTTTGTCCCTCACGCACAACAATGAAATGTTTTCAAGGGGATAATTAACTCAATTTACTTCAATTACTGGAATAAGAGATATAAATCCAATATTTCTACAGAGATTTGTTTAGAAATTATGTTCATAAACTACGGAAAGTGTGTTTTGGTCCATTTCAATGGCTATCTACATGTTAAGACTTATTTTGTAACCGAAGTGTAAATATCTTAGTTTATCCTTTTAACTCACAACGAAGTCACTACTTCAAGCCAACTCCCGCTCCTAACTTTGAAGATGACGACATGCATTTCCGAAACGAGGTACACGCAATGGTAGAGCAGTAAATGAGAAACCACGTTCGAAAAGTTTTGTATACGACGTTCACTAATTTTATGAAGACTTTTCAACTCTATTAAAACTTTATTCCACAAAATAATACAATTGGTTTCCACATGAAGTCAGTAAAATACTATTTTTGAGATACTGTAAAGTCATATAGCTACTCTCATTATACAAGCAATCAAGTTAGTATAAATACATTATACAAGTAAGTATAAATCGACTATCCGGAAGTGTGCCTATTGGATCCAGTCCCTGAGCTGACCTCCGGAAATAGTGGATCAACTAGTTTTTGAGCTAAAACCGAAAACTTAGCTTCATAACATAAGAAAGTATTGGGTTGCAAAGGTGTATTTACGCGTCGCGAACCCTTCTGCATGAGATACATCCGCTGGACGCTCACGTACAGGTTATGAATTGGACCGTTCTGTGGGATGTTTACGATGCTCAACACTCGTTGCCGATGAAAATGAAATGATAAATGAAACATTTCCCCAGTAGCGCGGGCGCTACTCAATGATGAGGGAGAATCACCTCTACTATATCAAATTAATAGCGAAGCTATTACATATTAAAATCACAGCAAAAGACAACAAACCTAATCAAATTAAGTGTAAATTAGAATTCATTCTTTAAAATTGTACTTGATAAATATTCTTACATTGGCTAAACGCAAACGTTGCCCTGTCCGGTAGTGTAATAATACTAAAAGTTAAAAAAAACAATATAACAGTTTTTGTTTTGTAATGTATTTTTAACATAAATTTCATTAAATTGACCCATCAAATTAGTTATAAATAAATGTCTACAAATACATTTATTAAAATATTTCTTAAAATTATCTTTAAATAAATAAAATAAATAACAATTAAAAAACAGTAATAAATCCAAGCGTAGCTCGGTTTCCTGATGTTTTATCATAAAAAACAATGGATAATGAAAATGTAAATTCTATGAACACATTGTTCCCTGATGTTTCAAGGTGAAACATCCTGAAAAAAGAGTAATATGATCTGACACCTTGACTGCTTTTTAAACACATCAAAACTACATTAAGTTGAGGTATGGTCTAGCAGTTTTAGATTTATTGCTAAAGCACACGTTTTTCGATTCCATTAGTGATCATCATCAGGCTGAGAAATGATCTCAGGGCGTCAGTTCTCAGTTGATAGCTGTCTCTT
>NNCF01129553.1:307439-331628 GCA_002313205.1 Laupala kohalensis
TGAATTTTTTGAATCCGCCTCTGCCTTAGGGCCCTTGATCGGAATTGATGGGATGGTCCCTTGCTTGCTTCCGGAGAGTAAATTAGTTTTTTTCCCTCCACGTGGTCATACGCAGTTTGTACTGTTTTTTGACAATCAATTTATTATTATTATTATCTTAATTTTTCAAGTTCTTAAGACTACAAATTTAATACAAATCTTAACTGTATACAAGATTTTGATTTTCACCTTCATCAGCGAGAATAAATATATCCTAGGATGAAATTACACTCTAGCAATCAACGTTAAGTTGTCCGTGAGAGAAACTAATTAGTCGAAACGTTACCAAATGTATAAACACACCAGTTTACCTTTAGGAGAGTTACGGATATTTAACCAGCATATGTTCTGAACTTGTATTTATAAGGCGTCATGTTATTGTTTATCTGAAAGACCCCGTAATACGTCAATTAAACATTTTCACATGACCCTCTCTTTCCGCTCCATCCATGGGGATTCTATGGCTGTTTACCCCCACCCCGTTTCGAATAGGTGGGCGTTATTTGCCTTTGGTAAACTTCCTCAAATTAAGTAAAAGGCTGGAAACAAACCGATTGCATTTCCTGAGTGACGCTGGTTAGGTTATCTTGTAGCAAATAAAGTATCTGACACCAGAAGTGGAGTCTACAGAGTCATGTGGCTCAGAACTAGAACCGTCCTCGGACATACAAGCTATGTAGAAATACAAGAAGTAGTCAACACGATACACTTACTCATCTGATCTCACAAGGAAAAATCGTGGCAAGACTCCGCAGGGGATTCTAAAAAAATAAATGTTAACATTTGATGTGAAGTAATAAGAAAAAAAGTGACTTTCGGCTTATTGATTACTACATATTCGCTTGTCAGATGTTATCCAATTAAAACCAAAGTTTCAAAAAATTAAATCCTCAAACCCTAAAGCATTTGTGATAGGATCACCAGAGTTTGATTTAATATTTCATGTTTATTGTAACAGTTTTACCTAAAATTATATTCTAGACGCTAATTACTAATTAATATTGGGAGTCCTCAGTAGCTTATTATTTACTCGATTATTATTTATTATTACGTACGTGTGTGGAGAGTAGAGGGTAATCGTATAAATAAATAAATATAACGGCATCGTAGAAATATTCTGAAAGTTGTTTAAATCTTTTATGAGTTATTTTGTTTTCTTAATATACATTTTCAGAAATACTTTTGCTATTATTGCCGCATATATTATTATTATTATTTTACCGACTATATGATTAATAATTGTGAATAAAATTTCATTTATATTTGCATTGTATAACGTAGTTTCTTTACACAACGAAAATAGTTTCACGAAAGTGATTCAAAATGAAAAACTGAAAGAGGTGCTTCTTTGTAATTTCACAATACAGGAAAATAAAAGATTAAAGAAACTGACTAAATTGTTTTAATATGCCAGCATACACGATAATGAATCTCCCCAGATGTACGATTTTGCTTGGTCACATGTATGTTTCAGAAATTCTTAAGTGGATGAATTTTTGTCGCGATTCAACTGAAACCGAGGACGCAGTTCATCAACGAACATTTCGCGTTTAATAATATGTTGGACTTTAAATCACACGATAAAACAGTTGTAAGAAGACTACATCTTTTATCGTGAAATATTTTTTCTGATATGAAGTTAATTCGAATATATTCTAATACATCTGGGCGAGCGAACTTATGTCGCAGAAAAATTACACTCTATCTAAAAGATGTCCATTTTTCCGTTGCTACGTTAAAATAGATAATTCAAGCTTTTATTGGTTTGTTCTCTTGCATTTACGCAAAAAGACGTAGAAGTCACCTTCCATTTTGATTCAGACAGCGGAATTTTTTTGTTTTGTTTTCATAAGGTAAACTAGCATGTTACATATTATTTGCAAACAGAAAAATATCGGTTTTTGAAAATTGGGGGTTTTATAAATGAAAATTGAAACATTAACTTGGTAATTAATATAATGCGTGACAACAGAATGTCTTTGTGGCAGTTTCTATTCTAAGCTACGGAAGGGGGGGGAAAGAAAGAAAGAAATGAAGGAGATTATAATGGTTGGGCAAAATGAAATATGATTCTGTCGGTTTTTCTCCTTCTAAGTTGCAGGTAACGAATCTGCTTTCAACCTACGAAAGAAGAAAGAAGAACTAATTTAATTTAACTTATTGTTTTTACGTACGTACATTTGTAAATTGTTTATACAATACGTTTTGTTTTAATTCATGATATATATTTCAGGTCTCTGGTCGATTGTTTATTGTCCTCCACATGGTCATACGCAATTTATACTGCTTTTTGACAATAAATTTAAATTTAAAATTTAAACATACTCACCCTTACATTAATGTATTATTTTTGTCAATACTTTCTCTTTGGTATAGACTCTTGTCGTATGTAAATACTTTTGTAAATATTGTCTCTTGTAAATATTTTTTCCATGAAGAGCCTTTGTGTCTTGACCATTGGTTTTCCGTGGTCCCAACGGTGCTCAATGGATTAGTCATTTGCATCTATTTAAGATTTAAGAAATTATTACAGTATGCCAAAAGTTTATACAATAATAATAAATTTTCTATCCATGTATAATTAAATTTACTATTTCGACAACAGGAAATAAAAACTTTAATATTCTTGTTAGAAATGTAGACGCAACTGAACAATTCATTGAGAGTAAATTCCAGGACATGTAATGCACAGCCCACGACATTAAAGGGTTTAAGAAGGCAAAGGGGTTATAACCTCGCCACATATAATTTAAAATGTAAATATTGTAAATAAAGTGCCCTATTGAATTGAGTTGAAATGTATTATTTGGTATACATAATAAAAACAAAAATATTTTCTAATATAGTACTTCACAAAATTAAATAAATAAATACTATGAAAACGATTCTTCTGAGTAACGAGATCCTATTCAATCACTTTTACATCTCAAAATACCTCAGATTTCAACAAATTTCTGTTCTAGAAGAACAAATAGGAAAAGAACAAATACATATTTATTCAACTATTGATGTCTTTTGGTAATGCAAGAGTACATATACATCACTAAAATATCAGAAAGTGGAATAAACAAACGTAATTAGATGTATTTATTTTGATTTCATCTTTGAAAACTGAATAATTCATTGAAAAACAATTCGTTGAGAGCAACAAATGAGAAAATTGTAAATATCATTCGTGTTGGAATATACAAAATCAGTTGAAAAAAGTACATAACGTTTACATTCGAAAAGAGACATTTTTAAATCACTAATACGTCAGAGGTTTAGTTTACTGTGAAGAAAACTCTCTGTGGTATATTTACAAGTCTTTTATTCATATGTCACCAGACGTCTCGAATATATTCCCACTGGATCACGAAACCGTAGTGCTCGACAGCCTCACTTGTACTACATTCATGCTCTCGTGTATTTCAAGCGAATCAAGCGATTTCCTAAATGTAGTTAGTATTAAACTGATAGAAACAAACTAAATTATGCTCTTTGAGCATAATAATTCAATTGTATTATTAAACAATTAAAATTTAATGTAAAGGAAAGAATCACACTTCAGTGATTTCACTCACTCGCAGCGGTAGTACTAGGTTAAGATCACAGGATTCACTAGCAAATTTCTTTCAGGAGAAGTCTACGTTTTGTGAGGACAAATCCGACCTACACTACAGTATCCAAATAGAATTGCCACAGAAACAATGTTCACATCAACGCGTTATTAAACAATTTTATTGGCCATTGAAATGCAGTGTATCATAGCCGGTATGAATTGCTAAACGCCAATTGAAATTCTGAATGGGCAATCGAAATGAAATTCCCAATGCAGTAAAATAAACTGATCTGCATAATCCAAGAGAAATGGCTTGCAGGACAAACTAGTTATGAGAGATGCATTGTGTATTGTCATTTCGAAAGATGAAACAGTATGAGTGCAAAAGTGCTTGAAAGCTATAACTGAGATCTCTTGGCAAGGATAGAACTCTAGATATATTTAGAGGAAAAACAAACCTCTGTTCGAACAATGACTGTCACAATCATTCTTGAGAAAATAACTTAGACTCGTCTGCCATGAACTGTCATGAGAATGTTCTGAAAGACTGCTAAAAATGTTTCGGTATCAACTAATGAATATGGTACATCTGATTGCTCAGTTTGATTGAGTAGGAGTTATCCACTGAAATCAAACGTTCTGAGTTCGAATCTTAGGTTTGATGGATGCTTTCATCATCAAGGTAAAGGGAAACCACCACCACATACAATTGAAGCATTACCATTGTTCCCTTGGGTAATCAAATGGCCATTCGGGGTTGACTGAAAACTAAATAAATATACTGAATATTCTGTAGATAGAGCACCTATATATTTCAATGTCAGTAAAAATAAATATTCTTCAACAACTGATTTTGTAATATAAACACCTGGGAGTTTTCGGAATATATAATTTCGCTGTATACTTTGTCAGCAGACCTTAGAATACGGAACTGAAACAGTAAACACAGAAAACAAAGTGGAATGAGCATTCCAAGTAGCACCAAGATGGCGGTCCGTGAAGTTCTCGGAGAACGGATGCCTAGGTTCGTACACAGAAAACAATAAACATGAACTTCAGCACTTGTTAGTTGAGAAACACAAATCTCGCTGTGAAACTGGAGTACGAACTTTGTGTTACATGAAGCAAGAATTCCTTAATTTACTCGGCAGTTCTTAGTAAAGCTTGTGAAAAACATTCCCCCCCCCTTCCCTCTTTCTATACGGGCCAAGACAGTTTCAGAATATTGTTGACGGCAGTAGTATAGCAACGATATACTTTGCTAGGAATTGTTAATTGAGTAATAACTTATATTTTCGTAGTTTTGATATGTACATTCAATAATAACATAGATGCGTTTTCACTCAAACTAAAAATTGAAACGACACGTTTTTACTGTTATTATTCCTTAGAATGTTGTTACTATACTTTATTTCGTCCTCAAAAATATTGTGTTAACGGATTAGTTCAAGATACATATATTCATTGTAACATATGTGTCGTATTGAGATAGAGAATTTACCTCGAGAATAAGTATAGTTACAATTTCTTCATAACGTGATCGTAAAATAAGTTTAATGCAAAGCCACACACAGCTACACAACCTTTGAAGAGTTCTTTGCCGACAAAATGAGTTTTGATTCCGACACACAGAGATCACGCAACTCAGAGCGTCCATTGTGATACGTGGTCTTCTGCTGGTCAGTAGATTCCACTAATAAATATTTTCAAAAAAATAGTTATTTGAAGTACAGTTGCACTTATGACTTGCAAAATGATGAAAAATGAGGTTATAATATTTCAAATATCTAAGAGCTATCTAAATAAAAGCATTTCCTTGCGTGCGTAATAATTGTGTATTTTATGGATAGATTGACAGATGTTCTGAGGGGCAGTTTTTCTCAACGATATGTCTGAAATCTGAATAAATTACTTTTAGCATTTTAGCTGTTGTTTCAATTGGGATAACTTCCCTTTTGTTATCTATAAGTCGTTTTTCCTTTATAATAAAATAGTCCATGAGAGAACTTGAGTTTAGTACAAAATCTAGATTATAACCTCCTGAACGAAAAAAAAATTGCAATTTAATCATCAAATCAAAAGCTTTGTGAGATAACTAACGGATCAATATAAATTTATTGCGCAAAAAAAATTCATCAGAATTATGAGAAATATAAGACCGCCTGGAGTTTTAAGGTCTGAGGTCTGTACTCAAATTATAATCGAGGGAGTACAATTCAACATCATTTACTCATCTGTGTTGAAAATATCATATCCTGGAAGATATGTAAAGTCAACAAATTATTCTCAATCATTCAAGTTATTTACCTTTAGCACTACGATGAGAAAAATTTCCAATAATGCTTATGCCCACTGTCGACTTTCTGTCTCACACAATAAAGTCGCCGAGACATTTCCGTTCGACGTCATTTTGTGCGTACTGCTGATTCGACGTCTCATCTTTTGTTGGCCTCCAGGCTGTTTTGTCGTTTTCCTGTCACAGCGACAATGTGTCGTCCGAGTGTGCAGTGACGTTGCAGCAAACTTCCACAGCGCGTTTCTACGTACTTAAGAGAAGAAGTCATGAGCTTGAGTTAGCTCTCAGATTAGTCATTAAATTACCACTTAAAAACTTTGAGAAGTTGAATGTTATCTCAAACAACATACATATTAGTAACAATTCACAAAATAACACTAACACATGTTATATCTAAATATACTACTACATCATTCTGATGCGACATATAAAACTAAAAAATTGTGAATTATTGCGCTGGTTAGGCTGCACTTGTGCTGTTTCCAAACTTAGGTTCACTGCATTAAAAAACGAGTCATTGGATTGGAATTACAAGTAGTCAATTTCACTTTCTCTTTGGAGAACATAATTGTCGGATATCGATCTGTATCGGATACATGGCTTGGTTTCGATTTTACAAAGGAACTAAACATTCAAAGTTTCAAGACGAAAATGACAATGCAAAACATGTCAATATCAATTATAAAGGAAACGTTCATTTTGAATATATTTTATAATTAAATTATATAATAATTTAGGTTTCCCACATCCTGCTGCAGAGTCTAAACTCTTCAGGTTAGAAGAATGTTCCATACAAGAAAGAGCAGAGAGTGAATAAGTCATATGATAATCTTAATCCCGTATTATTAGGTTAGTCAATTTTTTTGCTCATATTAGTGTTGATATGATGTCACGGTTCACCAAAACTATAAAAAAAAATCACGGTAAAGAATGAGTTCGCAATATATTTAATTATAATAACATAGCATTCGCTAACTTTTCAATATCGAGAGTTCCAATCGCAAGAGATGCCTCGGAGAAAAGGGAATTTCATTTTGTAGCTAATGAGACATAGAATCTTTTGGGGCAACAGATTTTAATTAAGACGCTAGAAGGTGGCGGAATACTAAGAAGAGTGGGACGGCTGCGAGGGCGGCGGAGGGCTGGATACAATGTTGGCCGAAGGGAAATGGAAGGAAAAGTGTAAGAGTATCATGGCCCTGAGAAGACTTCGTAGGAGAAGGAAAAAGAATTTGCCCTCATTTACTTAACATGATTACTATCTGAATTCTGAAGTTTTCTTTGATAAATTCATGATTTAATTAATTTACTAATTTTCGTTTCCTTAATAATAAAGTAGGAATCGCGCAAACCTACGTTGTTACTTACACTGTTATTACATTTATATCAAAGTTATTATCTTCTCCCTTGAAAACTCCTAACAAAACATCCTAAAATTAAATGACCAGAAATTTCGTATATTACATTCAAACGTATTATTTATATGAAAAGAAAATGGAATATTCTGTCTCCGTACTGTTAATAACATTAGAAACTTCCGTTTCAAATCTGTCGTTCTACACTGCTGCGGAGTACGTTGTTTAAATGACACTGTTCCATTAATACTCATTTAAGGAACTTGAAATACTCCAAACTTCTATTAAACAGTGCTTTTAACGAATTATTTCAGGATCGTTATATTTAAACCATTTTATCTGTCTTCATTTAATTAATCAATTAATTAATAAAAATATTCAATTTTTCTGTTTTTGGTGAAATGAAAAGTCATTCCGTGTGACCCTTCTTATTTTCGTGTTAGGCAAGTTTTATCAGTGGGAAAATTGTGGAGAATGTAATGTGCTATTTCTAGGGCTCAAATCCAAATGGATGACACACAAAGAGAATGATGCAGAAAAAAATTAACATGTGCATGATCACTTCACTTCATGTCAATTAAAAATTAACATAATAGTAAAGAACAGGACTGGACAGTAAATTAAATAATGTAGTTATTTATGTGTTTATATACGCACGTAATGTAATTTGTAATTTCTATCTAATTATTTAAAATCTTTTATTTGTATTTATTTTAAATTTATTATTTAATGTAATATAAATAGTAGATTATTTTAACTATACTATAATTAACAGGTATGTGAAGAATTTTATATAATTCATCAAAAATAAAGTTTTTTGACATCGAGACAGAAAAAGTAATAAATTATTAATTTATTAATTTTGAATTCGTACTTTTTCTGTATTAAACGTCTTACATCGCGTACGGAGAATGTTTTTACTCTTTAAACTAGAACATGTTTTAAATATTATAAATAAGATTTAACTCATAGGAAATAAGTAATATTATTTTTACACATTCTTGGTTCGTTATACTTCGAGGATATATTATGAAAAGAATATTCAGCAATGTTGGTGGTCATGAATGAAAGTATGGGATTGCGAGATATGGCGACTATTTTGAAGCCGACAAGAAAAGAAAACAAATTTATCAATATTTGTTACAGTTTTCTATTCATAATATTGAAATACTGATTTTATGAAAATGAATAAACCGAAATAGACTCGTTCTCGATTGATGTAGTGAAGTCCATTCGTGAAGCCGAAGATGTTCTTGGAGAACGAGGGAGAGGATCAGTCATGTTTACAGCAGTGTCCCTTAGGAGAACCCAGCAAACTGGCTTAAGGCAGTAGGATCCCTTCAGATTAAGGGAGTGGTGGCTCGAAATAGCGTCTCACAAGTTGATGACTCCCTTCAGAGATCATCCCTCTCGAATGGGTTCTCTGTATCATTCTGATACAAAAACACTAATATATAATGTGATTGAAAAGTCTACTTAGAGTTATTTGTTCTTCCAGTTAAAGTAAAAAAAAAAAAATACGAAAAAAAATATTTTACTTTTTTATGCTACAGACTTCGAAAAGCAGAAGCACAACCAAATGATTATTGGAAATGATTTGAAAGAAGTGAATTAGAGTAAAATGTTTTTTTTTTCGAATTTCCGCTGGATAACAAGATCTATTTACGATATCAAAAAGGATTTGCATTGAAATATCTTGTGGTATTCTTCTCTACACTAAATTATAAGGAAGAATAAAAAGTAACATAACTAAAACTCTAGCTGAATCATGTCGGCTTGTTCATGAATATAACAAATAGGTAAAGATAGATATCTAAAACACATTACATGGAATCCTGTGTTTTGTGAGACATATTAAGGTAATTACCTTCAACATTTAGGAACAAACCCAATTCTTTTTTATCATTCTTTATGAACGTAGAGACACAACTGCCATTGGAGTCGCAGAAGTGTAGACTGTTTCAGAAATATCTCAGAATTGTAGCAATTGGAGTCGCATAAAATGCTCGATTAAGTCTTTGGACTTTTACGAAAATTATAATGAATGTAAGATCAGGTGTCAGGACAACTCAGTTTCTTCTGAATTGTATACAGAATGTCAAATCAAATGAAGCACTTTTCTGTATGTACTTCTATGGCTTTAACCTCCTGGAACCCTCCAAAACATTTTAGTAATTACAACAAGGACACTTGGTATATAGAATGCATATTGAGTGAGAATGGACACGTATATTTTTAAGTACTACTGTGTTATAACTCAAAGTCTCATGGTGCTTTTTTGTAACTAACCATCTTCTGCAGCGGAGGAGTGTATCTTTAGGACATGCTACTGTAATGACCAAACTTGAAGCTATTTTTTGTCTCCATGTAGTTTCTTAGTTTTTGTCCCGTTTTTAGGTAATTCTTCACCTGCTGGTAAAATTAGTTGGACTTTGTTTTCCAGGAATAGGAAGCGATTGAAACTCTTTTTCTCCTCCTCGCTGCCATCAGTGTTTGATCTGTCGTATCTGAAGACAAGGATGTGAGATAGTGAACATCCTCATTGGACTTTTCTAGGAGATTTTTTCATTTCTTTTTACAACTCTCTTAAATCAAACAATGAGTTTGATTGCACAATTCAAAGATACAACTCCAATTCACTTTGTAATATCACACTTGCTGAGGAAATATTTTCGTTAGCTGAGAATATATGCTGCGTTAATAATTTGGGTTAATTTATATCGATAATACGATGAAGCGATATGTTTCTAACATCCACACCGCTAAAGAGGGTGAAGCATAGTCGACTGTATTAAATATTTTATTCTTAATTTTTGTGAAACATTTTTCAAAGTGGAAATACAAAAAGTATTAAAAACTATGCAGTATATTGATTTATTTCCTGTGTTAAAAAATGTTGGAACGTGCATTTTATTAATTCTTTTCGCATTTTTGAAATGCAAGTTGCCTAACCGTAGAACATAGAAATGCCAAAGCACGCACTTAAACACGGTAGTTACAAATTATGTGAAGTAAGTTTCCAATTATTTTTTAAACAATAAGCTTAGAAAATGTAGTAATTCGAAAACAAAAAATTGTCACACAACCAAACCAATCAAACGATCGGGGAGGATTGATCCAAAGCTTACCTAGAAGAAAATGCTTGTAGGAAAGTGAACTTCTTCTTAAGCAAGATTTATCTTATTCATGGTTAATGCGCATAAATTTAATAAGCAGGAAAAACTCTTAACCAGAGTAACTAGTCGTCAAAATCTTCTTGTAGTATTCTACATAACACTTTCATTTCACATTCTGATTCGATTTTGTTGTTCTTTCTGTTTCATGACCTGTACAGTCGTTTATTTTGTTAAGACTATTAAGTGCATTTATTTCCCTACGAACCCGTTACAATTCACCAGCCTCATTAAAATCATATAGTAAGAAGTATTCAAGACTCATTTCAGTACTTCATACTAAGTTACTTTTTATTTTTTCTCGATATAATGTTTCTCTCGGATTGCATTTGGATGCTTTCAGAGCTCTCTTTCAGAAGTTCAATAATTTATCAAAAATTATGATAATTTCTTCTGAACTTCTGTTGTAATAATAATAATATAATAAAAAATAATAATATTTAGTTATCCTGCAGATAAGCATACTTTGGTGTAGTGTTGCGCATAATTTTTACCAGTATATACTTGTGACCAATATTCTATTACATACTCAACAAAATAGTACTTACTTATTATAAAAACTCAAAAAATTAAATAATGAATTTAACACAAAAATTCTTAATTAATTAAATACAAATATAGTAACTCATCAAATTCATAATGCTTTTAAGCATTTTTATAATAATGAGGCAGAAATGGGGGAGTTATCATACACACCATTTTCGATATTGCCAAAATTGTTATTGTGTTTTCTTTTAATGATTTTAAAAGACATCTATATTTTTTCCCCAAAATATTTTTTTTGTGACCTATAAAAATTTCTAAAGCGGGTCGCGACTCAGTATTTTTCTCGAATAGACATCTTTCTGTATTCTATAATCTCAGTGCACTGAGCATCAGCCAAAGTAATTCTTGTGATTACAACATGACCTTTAGTAGCTAAATTGAATTATTTTGTAAATTTTATGGCTGACCATCGGTGCAACCTGACAGGACTATGAAATGCAATTATCAAGTTCCACTTTGACCCTCAGTGCACTGAAATACAGGGTCATCAAAAGGACTTTATTTTGTTTCGTTAGATATAAAAGTAACTATTTTCGGCAGCACTGACGGTGAGCCATGCAACAAATGAGCTAATTAAGTTAATACTGAGTAATACTACACAAGTTAAACCCCAAAACTTTGGCTGACCCTCAGTGCATGGGGCCATGAGGTCTCAGATATGCCGCTTTTTCACTTTTCGCGACAAAATTCGGCAAACCCTGTCAGGTTGCACGGAAAGTCAGCCATGAAGTTTACAAAATAATTCAATTTAGCTGCTAAAGGTCATGTTGTAATCACAAGAATTACTTTGGCTGATGCTCAGTGCACTGAGATTATAGAATACAGAAAGATGTCTATTCGAGAAAAATACTGAGTCGCGACCCGCTTTAGAAATTTTTATAGGTCACAAAAAAAATATTTTGGGGAAAAAATATAGGTGTCTTTTAAAATCATTAAAAGAAAACACAATAACAATTTTGGCAATATCGAAAATGGTGTGTATAAACCTGCCTGACTCTTATAAAATCTGCCTCTTAATTAAATATGAAGTTTTTTCTAGAAAACACGTTCAATGTTAGGAAAGAGTTTAAAGAAAACTGCACGCAATTTATACCAATCTTAAAACTATTCTATTCACAAATGAATATTTCCCTACATCAGTTCTTTGTGCCATTCTAAAGTTACTGTTATATATCTAGCAGAACTACCCGGAGTTACCCGGTATTTGAAAAGAAAATTAAAACAATAATTTTGGACACACTGCTATTAAAACACCCACCAACATATCTGAATTTATTTTCTCATTTTTCCCGGCGTTACCCAAGGTTTTTATATAATATTCTAAATTCATATCTTAATTAAATATCTCTTCTTTCGTGATATTAAACTTTACCCTTTATTCATTTCAAAATGTCAGCCACAAAGGAAACCTACCAAAATACACACGCAAAATTTGATTTATTTAATTAAGAAATATGAAGTACATTCATTTATTGAAACATACGTGAGCGTTATCTATTCTAGAATAGTCGAACTAAGTTAGAAACCTTCGCGGGCGTGTGCACAACACCTTTCCAATGTTTCATCACAATCGGATGAATGGTACATAAAATGTATCATAATGAAATTTTTGCTGAGGAAACTCCTATGTTTTATCACGACACTCCCTTATTGGGGGTTGTCTGTGACACCCTGATCGCCGTGGGACACCCTTAAAGTGAAGAGAAAAGCAATTTTCGAGGAAATCGAGCAAAAATATCACACTTTTACATGTCGGGGAGAGCTAGTCTCACGTATACAGTCAAGAATGTGCAGTCCAGTAGCTGAGATTAAAGAATCACCCACATCTGATGACCCAACCCCTTCCTCCCACCCCCTTTGAAAACAAGAGCTCTATTAACCTTGGCGTTGGCGAGCCTTAAAGCCCCATTTAAAAAACCCTTTGAAAATGGTGTATTTCAGATGATCCAAAACTTCTCGGAATAGTGTGTGGTTGTCCACGAAACATGGTTTATGAGTTTTTCTCATCAATGGAAGAAACCATCTCTTCAACATTTCACCCCTTTTGGAAAATTGGGTTATCTCACAATTAAATCGATTGATTCGTGATGAAAATTATTGCACTTAGTGTCATTAGCCATAAGCAGTACATTTGAATGAAAATTTTAAGTCCCATCATCTAACCACCCTCAATGAGGGGGTGTCCATCCCCTTCCCCCTTATCAATTTCCTAAGTGATCGGGAGAAATTGTTGTACGTGAGTAAGATAGGTAATTGCTTGGTGTATTAGCTCACAGACGTTCAAGTCCGTCGGTCCACTAGTTTTCCGTACTTTTTTATTAAAAAATGTGGAAAAGTGCCATCTTGCACCCTTAAGTTCACATCTGTTTACCTGTTTAACGGGTTGTGGTAGCATTGCGACTTTGATCCTGTAGGAAGCACAGAACCTTACTGTGATCAATATATGACGTACAGGATTCTCTGACCATTAGAGGGGGTTATACTCCCACCGATCAACGATGCATATTTATTTCGAATTATCGTTCGTGTTTTCTGCGCCTTTCAATATACAACCCCCTCGCATTGGCAAGTGTAGCGGGTTTCGTCATATTCCGAATTAGGAAACATAATATTCCTTATTATATAAGAGACTAATGTGTGTATATATCTCTGAAGTTAGCTTCGGTATCTCATTGTAGGCTCTCCTTGAAGAAGAGGAAAAAGCAGCAGCCAACGCCACCCGCTGAATCGATGAATCCCATGTCGCATCCGACGTTCGCTGATGAATTGCTCTCCACCAACTGCGAAGAGGAGGACGTGGGAGAGTGGGAAGAGGGACGTGGCGATGATGCATTGCGCCGTAACGAAGCGTACGTTAAGTCTCAATCATTTATTATTGGTGTAAATGGAATAGACACTCGTGTTTCACAATGTGGTAATTGAGGGGGTTGGGTTCTTCAAATAACTTCTACTTCATGATTATTTTTTCTAGCGACAAGAAAAACGTGTATTTGAATGAAAAATAATAAACAAATTATTTGATTCTTCTTTTCTTCAGAAATCTCAATAGGTCACCTCTCTTTATTATAAAATAAAATGTCAACAAACGATATAATGTTTGCATTTATAAACAAAATAGCATCATTTTGACTTCAGTAGTAACTCATAAAACAAAAACCTGATATTACTGTACATTCACTAATTCAATATATCCTTACTCACTAAACTCTTATGAATTTTAGTAATCTTGTAGGAATTGGATACAGAATTTTTAATTAATCTTTCATTCCTTGTGATGAAACCAGAATAAAGAATCATCAATTGAAAAGAGAATCACAGCATTTATTCGTCTCAAAGAAAACTGTGATGATGGAGTTAAATTATTATTCCGGCTAGTTTTTAGTAAAATAAGTTACTTGTTTGTTCATATTAAAAATATGATCCAATTTATTTCAAAAACGCATACGCATTTCATACTACTGTAAAACTACAGGATGTTTCTTTAAAATATCGTATTTTGAGAATTTGCAAATGTTGTCGATGAAGTATTAACCCAAATGAGTCGAAGAACATTGAAGAAAATAAGATACGTGAATTATATCTTTATTGATTTAAGAACTCAAATGACATGTGCGTATAAACAGATATGCGTTTTTTTTGGACATTGGTATACAAAAGAAAATCTATTATTTTACGAAAAAATAATAAGTTATTTAGACATTGAGTTTTAATTTTTCAGGATCTATAATATAATAACGAATGGAAGCAGGTCTTTTTTACGCACGAGAACTGGAACGTCTTTAATGTTCATTAGAAGGAAAATTACGATGCTTGGATTAATATTTCTTTTTCTTAAATAAATAACATATTTTTACGTTTGAGTACTGTTTGCCTTTTAATCCAACCGTTATGATAGATTTAAAGGCAATAAGACGAAACAAATATGTTTAATTTTCTGATATCTTTAAGCTGCCAATTCACTTCAACAAACCATTAAAAAGCGAAAAATATGAAAAACGTCTCAAAATTAACTTAGTTTAATATTGCTCTTTTAGTCACCTATATTACGTGCTTGTACACCAAATTGTCGGCAGATTCTTAAGTCTTTTTCTTTGTTTTCCTGACGAAATTATATACTTTTACGTTCTTTTAATGACGAAAATCCAAGAACTCCGTTTACAGTAGTAACTTCTCCAGATTTCTGAAGCATCATTGTAGTTCATGAAACAATATTTAACTGCACCTGAAAATGTACTTTAGGATGCAAACTCACTGAACGCAATGAGGTGCGGTAAGGTTATCTCTTGCTATGACTCAAAGCATCGCGGTTATTTATTCTATTGCAGTATTTGTAAATGAGAAATATAGCATGCTATTGAAGCTTATCTAGATGGGGCGATAGGAGGTAGGAGGTGGACTATTGTTAATAGGGGGCAGGTTTGCTGGGTTTACCACCAACTTGGCCCACGTGAAGGTGATACAACTTGGCCCACGTGAGGAGCAATAGGTGGATATAAGAAGGAGGGTTCGCTTTTCAGTAGCTTTATGAACTGAGACACTAATGTGAAAAGCTACAATTCTTTTCTGACCCCGCTGTGCACGAGCCCGCTAATCCCTAAGCTACCGAAGGCGTAAGCGGTTGATGCGATGTACAGTCAACGCTGCGAATAGCTACAGATACCGTCAATAACACAGCATTTAAATCCAGAAATCATTGGTAAAAAAGTAATATTTCGGGTAAACATTAAAAAGCAGTAGAGACCTACCGTGAAAATCTTATATTGTCGTGAGAAAATATTAAACTTAACTGATATTTTTAGTCGTTAGAATGGCAAGACATTCCCCATCGAGGAAATTTACCTCGTTAAGTTTTTGTATTCACTTATACTCACGTGTACTGTCATTTCAAGAACAAGTAATAAATAAGAGTCTAGGGTAACTAGGAGTCAAATATGTGTCTTTCACATCTGAACTGTTAGACCTAATTTGTTCCAAGACCAAACTCGCACCGTTCACAATTTAACACATTTCTTCTAAAATGATGGGTTTTCTCCAATTTGTGGTTTGTTTTCTGAATTTTGTTGAGAATGTAGTAACAGGAAGATGAAGACATCCTTGTATGTAGTACGAGTATAAATAGTATTTCTTAATACTATTCTTTCATGATTTTTTTAAACACCCACCCTCCTTTGCCAAACAATATTATACTTTTTCATTTCAGATCCTGCACAGAGAAATAGTATTTGTGATTTTGATAGTGCCAGTTGGTCAAAATCTGCACGTTGTTTCATACGTGAGGGGTTGACTTCCACGTGTCCATACACTTGAATGGAAAAATAATCCTACTCATATATACTTATGATAAGTCGTTTCCTGATTTAATGATGTAATTTTTACATGGCAAGTTTCTACTCACCCTGCCTTCTGTACCACCTAACCAATTTATTTGAATGAAAGCATTGCCTGGCAGAGCGAGGTACTGGAATAGTCTCGAGTTGAAAACCTCATCCAGTCCGGTTAAGAGCATAAATAAAGTCATGTTCTTCCTCCTAAAATATAAGGAGAAGCATGGATCTACCACAGTCATAATTGAAAAGTGAAAAACATTCGTGAACTGAGTTTTTACGAAGTCGTGAGAAAGTTACTTTTTGTCTTCTTCGCGAAGTATTTCCTATGCGGTGAATAGTTAAAATAAAGAAAAACCCCAACATGTTTGCAAAAACTAATTCAATCTCTGAACTAAACGTGACAAATGTAGATAAGAAAACAGAGCTGATTCGATTTTCTGGAGAAATGTTGCTGTAGGATGCCTTGAAAGTAAATGGAATAAAATATAGAGAAGTAAATTCGAAACCACGACACACAAAGAGGCGCAGAGAATGCATCGGCCTCGTAAACGCCAACAGAAGTCGTAAAGATCGTCGTCGTAAATTCTTGGAGGAAAGCGAACCAATGCAAAAGGTAAAATAAATATTTCTCATAAGTCTTTAGATCTGAACTTTGCTTTCCTGCCAGAGAAATTGGAAATGAAAATAGATTAATGCAAATACGACTTTATTTGACTCTTACCAAAGAGTTTCGGACTTCTTATCTTTTGTGAATGTATTAAATTTTTTCGCTCTTCCCTCTGGGTTGAAAGAATTCTTTTTGAGGAATTCCCATTTGGAAATGTTCTTTGCTTTACTGAGAGTATTGAAACGAAATGTTCCTAAAAGTCTAAAGAACTTTACAGCGTTTCAGCGCAGAGTTTGTTCGTTTCTTCTTCTGTGAGCAGCGCCATGTGCATCATCATCGATTCCCACAATTGTTAAGAACAAAGAAAAGCACAATGATGTAATGAGATGAACATATAACGAAGTTGAAGGAAAAAAATAACATCCAGATCAATAGAGACAAAAGAAGACGTCAAATTATTTCAAAACTATGTCTCCCAGCTTTGTGAACTGTAGAATACAATAATTAAAGATAGGTGAAGAAGATAGAAAACAAAAGACTGGCAACTGGGTTGTACAATGAAGAGAATAAAAAAAGATCCCTCTGACGAAGAGTTACACAGTCAAGGGATGAAAGATACAAATATCCGTATCATTGTTATGTTGAACATGTGGTTTATAAAAAAGTGGAAAACAGGAGACCACACCAAACGCCACGTTTGCATTGCACTTTTTACAAAAGTAATTCCCCACCACCACCACCACCATCTTCATTACGCAACGAAAAAGCTTAATTTTTTTCAGAATTCAAGCATTCGTTTATCACGTCGGATTCTTACCTCCATCACTTTCGTTTTGTCAGAGCAGAGCAAGAACATCGTCGTATCTTCTGAACTGAAACGTAGTACAATGAACGGAAATGTTGGAGACGTTCCCACAATTAGATCCTGTGTTCTGCTTTTTAATATTCCCTCGATTTTTCCCCAATGTACTTATTTTAATTTCAATTTTTACTCATTCTATTTTTATACGTAATTATGAGAGGAAAGTATTCCGTTCAAAACGTAAATTTGGAGAGTCTATATAAAAGTGTCATTGTTCTAAGTGTGTGACTCACTCATTCATTGAACAATTATTAAAGTCAGGAACTTGAAATTTGACGAGACAAAGCTTATTTTTATAGTAGGGAGACACTAGAATATATTTTTTCGAAATTCTTATTTTAAAGGAGTTAATCTTATTTTCGTAATTCTTATTTTAAGATTTTTCCAATTTTCATCCCTCGAAAGAATAGAGATATAATGTACATTTTTGTATGTAAACATTGTTAAATTAAATATCCAAAAATCAATTCTCAGAGTTTTTGATATTTCACATTTAAATTGAAAATATTTGGTGCATTGTCTAGACTCGCTGCCTCATACATCAATTCAGAGAGCAAACTGTGAAATAAATAAACTTGAAATGATGAGGGAGTGTTGCAATTACGTTGAAGAGGTTCTCAGTGAAAAACTTTTTTATTTCGATTTAAAAGAAGTGATTTTAGGCAATAAGAGTGTTTTCGTATCTTTAATATACAAACTAAGTTACCATCGCAGTTTTTGAAAGTAAACGTGTTACTTTGTGTACACTAAATAATAACGAAGATTCAACCGAAGAAGAACTATTCAAAGCAGGGTTGGATGGTTATATTATATCTGATAAAATCTGAACACGAGTTATAATCACGTTTTCATTTCAAAACAAAAGACAAAAACATTTGTTGTAACCTTCCAATGAAAAGCTCAGGGGTATTTAAGCACGACATCGCGCAGGCACGCCAGAGGCTGTAGATGTCTCAATCAGTCAGGTGAAACGTTGTTTGCAAGAAAATAGAACCGATGAAACCCGAGAAATGCTTTCACCCAATGATTTCCACTCTCACTCACTATATGTAGAATTTCATTATATTAGACGACATCTTTATATTGTAACTTTTGTATATCGTGGATCGTGAAGAATAGTGTATTCAATAAGCTCAGATATTTTCAGTTCAAAAATCATATTACTCGTTCCGCTTCCACAATACACAGGCTTCACTTATTTGTGAAAAGCAACCTTACAAGTTATTTGTCCCAACCCTAGTTAGCATTTTCCCTGTCTTTTAAAGTGAATAGCAGGGTACCAGGGAGCATATCGAACCCTTAAGTACATTCGCTATTTAGACTAAAGTTAGTGACTTTGTGGATTTGTTTTCTATCTCTGAAAAAAAGTTTAAAATACATCCTTTGGTTGTTTTTTGTAATTTTTAAAATAATTGATAAATAAGGGTTTTTATTTTTGGATAATCATACTTTCTTTAAAATGTAACAAATATTTTAACAACTATTAAGTTTCATTAGCATTAGGATTTCTTATCTCTTAGAAATTATCTTATGGACATTAACAAAGAAAATCTACTTATATAATGATAAAAACATGTTTTGAGATATATTAAGTGAATTATTAAGAAAAAATATTAACAATGACTTTTTATAAAAACAATTACAAGAGGTGTTTTGTCTCAAAACTTACAGGTTAATATATCATTGAATCATGCCAACATATCATTGAATACATTTTTTTTCTTTTGTACGTGGATTGGCGGAAGAAAAAACCTTATTACTAAGCCGTATTCAATAAATGCTACTGACGAACCTGTGCAAATGGTTCACATACACTAAAAGAATGGAAAATACTACGAGAATTTAAATCTATAAAACTATTTATATGTGCAACCTTTAATTATATGCGTTAATGATGATTATACATAACTGAAAATATTAATACCATAGGAACTCAACATTTGTCTAACTTGTATTGTAAAGTTATACCTGCAAAAGTGAGAACCAGTACTAACGTATTACCGAGCACATCTCGTTGACTGCAAAAATTTATGAAAGCAATTATATTTTCAGACCGTCGAATAATAGATTTTGTGGTTCGTTTCAGTAATACCTAGTATGCTAGAGAATTCTAGGTTCCAGATTTCTAATATGCTAGAGAATTCTACCAGCCACCGAGAATTGCTCACTTGCAGATTAATAACTTATGATTATGAAATATGAAAGACTACACATGGATTATTTCCGAGTCATTTAACCTTGAAGTGAATTGTACAAATTTAAGTAAGCCTTGATGTGAATTGTACAAATTTAAGTAAGCCGTGATATGAATCTAATATAAATTTAATTAGTTTAAATATTTAATGAAAAAGTGCTTTTGAAAAGTGTACATGTTCATGTTTCAAATTCCATATTTCATTTCAAACTTCAACTATTTTTATGTTTGATCTATAAGACCCTGATGTGTCAGAGAAGAATAAATTTTCTCAACAGTCTCTCAATAACATTTTCTAATTCGTCTATCCGTCCACGCATGTTATTTCCAATTTGTCCAAAATTATTTCGCACGCAAATTAATGCCAGTGTTTCCCACGTCAAACATCACAACGTAGAAAAACTGTACGTTTTCCATCATTTGATGTGCCACCACTGCCGAACTTCATTCTCATATTCTGACAGACAAATTTAAAGTTTTTTAATTACATGGTATTTCATTTCCGATGCTTACCCATTTACGTTAAAGAATATTGGGCCTCGAAGACAAACTATAACCTGTATCGTTGCCTTATAATATCGCTTATGATTTATGCGTTCCCTTTTGTTTAATAGAACGACGAAGTGTTGCCTCCAAACTGTTCTATGTACCCAAGTGCAGAACCCAAAATGAATTTCTAGAACATTCGAGGATGTTTCACGGAAAATATCTTATGTAATCAATACATAAATTATTCTCAATCGTTTTTTTCCCTATTGATCAAATTTGGTAAAACGACATTTGGACCTGAGGTTCAATTCTCAGAGATATAATACGTTTACATTTTTCATACAGATCTTTTTTTTTTCTTCCTGATAACCATTTTTTCAATATTAAATCGACACGTCCTGTTAACGACGTACTTCAGAAATGAAAAAAAAAAAAAAAAACTCTAGAAATTTGGTAGGTTACTCACCAACACTGTGTATCAAGATGACCAAAGTGGAGGAAATCACCAGCGGGAACACGGTCCTGAACAGCATGGTGAACTCTAGGTGATTCTGCTGTCGTCTAAATCTTGGATATTTGTTGACCTCCAAACTACCACTCTGCTCGCATTACACGCACTGACAATCCAGACGAAGCACTGCGATCACGAATAAAGTGATGGCACTTGGAATCACGCGGCAAAATGTGCAATTTACAAGACTCACTGAATATTATGGATGCAGGCTTACATAGAGCGGATTGCTTATACCAAACTTTCATTCGTTGCCTTAACCACTATTTGTCACAACACTCCTCTAAGAGGTTCCACAGCTTACTATGTGCCTATGTTTTCTATCCTCAAACACAATTCAGTTCTAGAAGAATTTTTGGTACATATACGCAACTTCCGTTAAAAAGAAGTAGAAATAAATGACATGTGTATATTGTTGACTGACCGAAATTAGGATTTTATAGCGCAATTAAAACATTTGGTAATTACTCAGTTAAACACAGTAAATGGTTCATAATAGTGTCGCTTTGGACTTTCCGAAAGGCTTTGTTTTCGACACAAGTAAACTCGACGACGAGCGCAGTAAAATACACTGAATGGACAAATTTGCCTGGTTGCAACCTGAAACAATGATTTGTTTTACTCAGTCATTTCACTTAATTTGCGGTCAACAACTCGCGGAATCCGATGCGATGGAAAGTTGTCAAAACAAGTTCCTCTGAGGTTTAAAGTGAACGCTTTTGCCTCTAAAAGATAAATGCAGTTAAAGGAGTGCAACGCGTTTTGTAGAGAAGCGTAATTTCACTTCGCATATTTTCACGTAAGCCAAACACTCGAGATAAGATTGTCTTTTGATCCACTTTTCTTCTGAAACCGACACAACACTCAAATTCATGTTTGGAGATTTTGGATATCACCACTTCCTTCGAGGTTAGTCACAATACGAATCTACAAAAAGCAAAATTACGATAAGCGACACCTATTTAGAGATTAACAACCATTATCAAAATAATGTAACTTTAGCTTTAGTTTTAAAATAATTTATAACGACAAAGACCTCTTGAATGTGTACAAAATAAATGAAACTAAAATTATGTTTTCTCGTGATTATTGAAAATTATGGTCACTTTCCATAAAATTGATTTTTATGCTATCAAAACATTTTTTTCTTACAAATTATATTGATCACTCATAAGTGAAACCAAAAAAATCCATTCAAATTCCAGAATATTATCTTTCTCTGCAACAGAGATAGTAATAAAAACATGAAAATGAACTTTCAATTGCCAGGAAAACAATACAATCGCATACAAACGGAATATGTGCCCATGACAGGATCTATTCATTGAAAATCAAAAGTATTGCGCAAAAAAATGGAATAAACAAAGCATTCACCAGACACTTTCCGTTGAATAAATCTATTCCATTGCAACGCAGACACAAATCGAAGAATTGATAAGTTTCAATTACTGACTTTAAAAAAATCGTATTTACAGATTGAGATAAATATTGATTCCGAGTATCAGCTGTAATTAATTGACAAAAAATTACGAGTTTTCAAAATGCAGAATCGAATAAAAATAATTTGCTTTTCAGTTCTTTGAAAAAGCAATTTATTTTATTTACTATGAAATTTCACAAACAATGATTGACCATTAGAAAATTTTAAAACTCTTAAATAGTACGTAAAATCACAGAGAATTTTTTGAGGGAAACATTACGTTGAAGTAGCAAATATTCCAACAGCTAGTCAGTACGGGTCATCGAGGTTGACCTCGGTTATGATCGACAGTTTCATTTAAAATGAGGAACTTGTCATAGCCATTCCGAACTTTATTGAACAATTGTTATACAATCGCACTCAGATCTGAAGTCACGAATATTCGTACAATAAATTTTGACAAACATTCAAGTTGGTAATATTTTAACACTTAATTCCCTTTAAATGGACAAGACGGTAGAAACAAAATCCACAGATTATTGTCAATCTGTGCTTTACGAAACAAATCATTGAGTAATTCTTGGACGTGGAAGAGTACTCACTAACCTTCAATGACATACCTACACACACTTCGCAGAGCAAATACACAACACTGGCACATGCACGATCACAAGAGCATTTCGCCGCCCAATGCGCGGACTGGGGCGTGAACGCGGGACCGGCGGAGATCGGTCGGGCGCGGCGATTGGCGGTGGCGGCGGTGGCAATGACGTAGGCGGCGGTGGGCGGCGGCGGTGGTAGGTCGGACGCGGAGGCGGCGCTTGTGCTGTGTGCCCGGTCTGCTGTGTAGGTCGCTCTCGACTGCCGGGGACTGTGTGGCCTCCTGGCCGCCACCGCCGTCGCCTCCTCCTCCTCCTCCTCCGACGCTGCCCTACGCGGTTCGATAGCGCCTCAACAGATGGCGCGCGCCGCGGTCGCTCTGCGAACTCCACGTTTCACACGTTGGAGTGCAGAAAGAGGAGTGACAAGGACCGATGAAAGCAAGTGATCGCTAAAGAAGGGAATAGGACTTGGTCGAAACAGGGAAAGAACCTAACAATAACTCGTGCTCTATACTCGACGTATTTGCTTAGAGATAATTTAACTTCAGAAAAGAACGGAAACGCACTGTGTTTGTTGGCTTATTGTGTATTAAACGTTGTACATTATTTTAGTGTACTCAACGTGGTCAAAGGCAATTTGGAACAGATCTCTGGACAACAAATTTTTAATAATTTAATTAATTTTTGACACTCTTACTGACTTGATGTTGGTACAGAGCTTGCACTCAATGTAGCCAACGCTTTTACTTCACCATCTTCCACAAGAGTAATAATATTTGTACCTAGCGTTATGTTGGCAGGACATTCGAATTTCTGAAAACTTAAATCCATCGCCAAACTCGGACACCAATCCAAATCGCGTATTCTGTTCTTTCTGCACCGAGCATGTGTTACGCATATTAACTTGTGTCTTAGTTTGTTGTCTTACTAAAATGCATTTCTGTACAGCAAATAGTCGCTTTTGTGACTACTATTAATATGTACTCATCGTTGGCACGGTTGTGTACATTAATTCTGTAGCCCCATCCTGGCCCGGGTTTTTCTCCGTTTTTCTTCGGGTAGAGGCGGATTTCTTATACAGGTTCTCTAGACTTTGTCTAGGGGCGTGTTTATTGTAACAATAAATCGTGAATTTAGTGTTTTTTCAACTCTTATGATTTTTAAACACTATACTCAGAATAATCTATAGTTCGATAATAACTTGTACATGTAAATTTACAAACATAT
>NNCF01129553.1:331805-372381 GCA_002313205.1 Laupala kohalensis
TGCCTTAGGGCCCTTGATCGGAATTGATGGGATGGTCCCTTGCTTGCTTCCGGAGAGTAAATTAGTTTATTGTCCTCCACGTGGTCATACGCAGTTTGTACTGTTTTTTGACAATAAATTTAAATTTACTTGGATATAAATTGAATTCGCAAAAGTTGGTAATTCTTGTTAGGCAGCCATCTTGAATAATTTTCAGCAAAGTTAATATCTTGGAGTGTCCTTGTGACATGAGCAATATTGCAACAATGATATTTAAGACGTCCAAGTGAAATGAGAATTAAAACAATTAGGTGTACGGATACATTCCCTTTCTTTACTCCCCTTACTTCATTTCTGTCCCGTGAAGATAACGGAGCACTAGGGAACAGCAGCTCCACCCAAGGACATAGTCAAAAAAATAAGGAGTTCCAGAGGGTCCGAACGTCTATCCCTAAAATATAATGAAAAATTAAGTTATATAAGGATTGTTCATCTAATACGTGAGTAATGATTGAGATGGCACTGACTTTAAGTTGATGTATACATTTTGAATAAAATATAAGCCAGTGTAAGAGAATTTCTTCACTTACTCTCCAGACCCAACTCCCTCCTCCACGTATGATACCTGATACCCACATATCCTGGCTAAGTATCTGCCACACTCTAAACGGATTCTGAAAATACATATGTTTCCTTATCAACATTAAAATCACCATTAAAACCGGTGTTTCTAAGAAACTTACGCAGAGGATAGGATGGGGTAGTACGGGAAACTACAAGGCAAAAATCAGTCTGCTTCTATATGTCCTGTTTTACTATACATCTTCTTGGCATACAGAATTCATTGAGAGTGTAACAAAAGACTACCAACAGCGAAAAGAAGTAAACCTAAAAGATTGCACAAAACATACAAATTGATTGAATTTTGAAAATGTAAACGTGATTATTCCAATCATCAAGAGAAAAATTGTTTCAAAATAAGTAAAATATTTCTAAGATTGTGAAAAGAAAGCATTCATTAGTTTCCAGATTCTAAGATAAGTTATTGAATTTTGTAAATGTTATAGGTGAATTTAGCAAAGCTATGAATTTATCTAAAGAGCCATCGTATTTGTACATGTATATGCAAATGATTTTGATGGTTTTAATTTTGAAAAAAAAAAACGAGTAAGTTATTTTATTTTATTCATATTTTCATATACGAACATAAGGAACTTTTAAATTCAGTGAACAAATTATTCTGAGAAAAAAAATCCACATTTTTACCTTTAGATCTTTAGTAGAAGACTGAAAATACCGTTGGAAGTTTATTCAGAAGAGTTTTGAATAAACTAGATTGTGATGTTTAAAGTCAATGCAGACAATGGGAAAACGTTGCTTTGATTGCACTTTCACATTACTTGAAATTATCGCTATGTGTACTGCTTAACGTTATCATGCAGGTGTACTGAAAATTGACAGATCCTCAGGTAAAAGGACAATTTCACCATTAAACTCGACACTTCCTTGAGGATAAGGTCTTAGTGGGTCGAACTGTCCCCATCACATGAATCCCCAGTCAATGGGGACGGTGGGCAGCTATTTCAGAAATGAGTCATGGAGTTGACTTTGTCACCGAAGTTATTTATATTATTTTATTAAAAGATTAACAGGGAAACGAGTAGGGAGGGGAGTAAGGAAACTGCAGACTCAGATTCCAACAATTAACAGAAATACTTGTTGCATCCATTCTAGAATTGTTATCAATTTCATGGGTGAGTGGCTATTGTATTAGTCAGATAACTATCCAGTTTGAAACAAAGTGGGAAAGCAAGCAATTGTCATGTTACCCTCTGCGACATCTTTCTCGACCGGGATCGACTTCTGGCTACTGACGGGGAAGGAAAACTAGGGCTCCCACCATACTCAAAGGTTCCACACATTAACAACAAATCTTTTATTTCTAACCATTGTATACATTAAGTTCCCTAATCATACTACAAACCCCCGAGCTCTAAGTCCTCCATAGTTTATTTACCAATCTCCAACCCCCAGCTTAACACACTTCTAAATGACTTACATTCCCATTTTGCTTCAAATTGGATAGTTATTTGATTAGCAACCTCTGGCTGGTACAATAGCCACTCACCCAACAGAATGTATTCATCGTTGGGTTGTTATTTCAGCCGTTGCTCGTCTCCAGAAATGCGAGGACCATCTTTCCCACACGTCCACACTCAGCCCTCTCCAGTCATCAAGTCCCTAGTTTTTCCGCCGCTGGCCACCGCGGACCCCCTCTCCCGGTTTCTACCCTCTTTCCACCGCTGCCTACGTCCGCCCGAATGTCTCCAAGCTTTTCTTGGCGAAAGCGATTCAGCTCAATGATACACGCTGGACTCAACGATACGCACTATCAGCACTGCTCACTCGCGCTCGTTCTATATTTTACTTACAACATTTCAAATGAATTCCATTTTGTATATGGCTTTTGAAAGTGGCCTTTTTACCGAAATCCTCCCTTCGAGTCATTATCATAAAAGTTGTGTTGTAAAATTTTTTAATTGAAGTCTACATCAAAAAGAATGAAAATGATATAAAACACAACCTTACTGGTATCAAAAGCACATTTTACCACTAGTTTAGTAATTAGGTGACGAAAAGTAAATCAAGAAAATATCTTTCTCGTTTTTCGCCTATAGTAGCAATGAATTTTTAGTACGCAACATTCCTGTACCGATATATGAATACTAAATTTCCCAAAAATTATTTTCTGCATCATTTCGTCGCAAGATGAAGGGAAATGGACAAAGAGAACGATGAAGTTGGTTTCTAGAATGGATGCAACAATTATTTCTGTAAATTGTTGAAATCTGAACCTGCAGTTCCGTTACTCCCCTCTTATTGTTTCCCTGTTATATTTTTAATTAGAGGTTATCAAGCTGCTGTTAAAATAATAAAATTTAACTCATTTCCTGCATCAGTAGCCGAAAGAGTCGGTAATGAATGAGCCAGTGGTCATGATGTTTGGATGTCAAAATGGTGACTCCCCCAAGGACTTGCATCTAGTGAGTACGTGGATGGCGACCACGGGTTCCTGAACAGAACGTGGCATTTCTTCCACTTACTCGTGCCAGGTTCCTCTCTTTTACCTTTCCAATCTGACCTCTCTTGGTCAACTCTTGTTCTTTTTGACCCTGAAGTGATTAGGTTGCGAAAACCTAGGGAGTCTTTTCACTTTCACCTGCCTTCTTTTCCTAGACGAATTCTTTCATTTTTCTATCCATCTAGCCCAGATGGTGTTATTAGGGCCCCTGCCAAGCAATGGAGGAAACTTTATCTGGAAATAGTATCCAGGTGGTAAGCCAGGAAATCTGTAGAATCTACTCTCTTCGGAGACTGACCTCATGGATTCTGGAGGAGGTCAATCATTGACTGAAGAAAATCCATTTAAAAGGAGTTTATTGAGTGCAAGATCACCAAGGAAAACTGAGAAAGTAACAGTTCAAACAAATACAGAAAAACCACATTGCTTTCAGGTCCAAAATGATTTGAGAACACCTGAAGAATACGTAATGAAAGCTGTGTATAGATACAGTATTACATGAAAGAGACAGCTACATAAAAGAAATGAGAACTATTAAAACAAGAAATTAGTAAGTTGAGAACAGAAATTGACCAATTGAAATTAATGAAACAAGTTGAGGTGTTGAATTCAAATCCTCATACAAGTACGGCGTATCAAACGGACGAGAAAGAACTTCTGAAGGAAACAGAATGGACCATTCAGAGAAATAAGAGAAACAAAAAAAGGAAGATGGAGTTCACTCCTAATTCTACTGACTCATCGATTTCTAAACAAATCACTGTTCAAAGAGAACAACAAAATATGAATAAACAATCAATAAAGGTTCATAAAACCTCACCAATAATGATACGAGGTACAACAATATGAACACATCTATGAAACTCTCAACAATAATGAAAACAATGAATATAAAGTAGTTCTGCTAAACAATGGAATGTTGAAACTAAATGTCCACACAATTGAACGGCCGTTAATATCCTAGAAAAGGAAAAAAATTAATCGTCTTCATTTGAAAATAAATCGGATAGACCTATTAATGTTATTGCTAAAAAATTCCACACATCTTGTAAGCCAGAACAAATTATTCAGGATTTGCAGAAAAGAAAATATAAAATACTAAACGCAAATTTATTGAAGTGGAGGACTAAGGAACATCTTCCTGTGTTTATGCTGTCATTTTTTAAAAAATGATGATATCAATAAAATCTATCAAATAACGGACATTCTAGGAATGAAAGTGTCAATTTCCCATTGAGAAAATCAAAGCTTATACTACAGTGTAAAAATTGTCAGGTATGGGATCACTCAAGAGCATATTGTCGCAGAGTTCCGATATTTGTCAAATGTGCCGGAAAACATCTTACTGCAAATTGTAAGAAACCTGAAAATGAACCCCCTAAGTGCCATAATTGTGGAAAGCAACATCCAGCAAACTATCGGGAATGTTCTGTAGCAAAAGAATTACAGAATCTAAAAACTAGAGCTACACAAGGTAAAAGGTCCCCGCCGTACAGGCATGAAGGAGATGCATCGAATAAAATTAATGACAGAATTAATTATTAAGAGAAAAGTTATTCCGAATTGGTACAAAACGGCAGTGCTCCCCTAAATAATAGGGAAGAAAATCCCAAAACAAAATATCAGAAAACAGTTCTAATGCAGGTAACGAAATAAATCACACGCTACAACTTATTTTGGATAAATTTAGTGAACAGGAAAAAAACAATAGCAACATTAATGCAAAAGATTTCAAAACTTAGAAAAAACAATAAAGGAAAAAATGCTTCTAAGAAATAAAATGGTTAGTAATATGAGAACATTGTGTTGGAACGCCAACGGCATCTCACAATATTTATCTGAATTAGCTGTAGCACTAAGCAGTCATAGAATTGACATATGTATCATATCAGAAACTTACTGTACAAGAGAATCACCTATTAAAGTAAGAGGATACAATGTTTATCACACTATTCACCCCAGTAATACTGCTCGTGGTGATAGTGAGACAAGAAATTGCACATCATGAAGAAGAGAAAATAGAAAGCAATATTTTTCAAGTGACAGCTATCAAAGTGAAGACCGCTGTGGATTTAATAACATTAGCTGCTGTCTATCCCCCTCCCCGACATAAAATTAAAAAGGAAGATTATGTGAAATTATTGAATTTCTATTGTGGAAAGAATATTTTGGGAGGAGATTTTAATTCACAGAATACCTATTGGGCTCGAGGTTAACTACTACTAGAGGAAAGGAACTGAAACGAGCTGTACAGTCTCATAAGTCTGAAGTGCTTTCAACCGCACGACCAACATACTGGCCAACCGATCCCAGAAAGATACCAGATCTGATAGATTTTTTATTTCTAAGAATCTATTGACAAATTTTATGATAGTAGAAGAAGAATTTGATCTAGATTAGGACCACTCAACCAACATAATGACATTAAGTAATCATATCATAAGATGTGAAAGAGGGGTAAGATTGCATAATAAATACACTGACTAGGAGGTATTTAGAAATAAATTAGATGGAAACATGTATTTAAAAGTCTCATTAAAAACTATTGAAGAATTGGAAGATGAGGCTTCACACTTCATAACAAATATCCAACAAGCAGCTTGGAAAGTCATACCTCAACTTCCCAATATAATTAAAGGTAATAACTCCCCAAGGAAATAAGAGAAAATTTTGCAGAAAAAAAGAAGATAATGGCAGAGATCCCGAGACCCAAAAATTTAAAACACAATTGAATAACATAACCCAGGAATTAAGGAGAATGATACAGGAGATAAAACAATCAGGGAAAAGACATTTAAAAGAACTTTCTAATGAAGCTAACACGGATTATTCCTTGTGGAAAGTAACCAAAAATCTTAAACGATCTATAAATCAGATCCCTCCAATCAAAAGAGGAAAACAACACATGGGCTAGAAGTAATCTGGAGAAAGCAAATGAATTTGATGATCATTGAGAAACTGTTTTCGCTCCTCATGAATATAACTTGTTTGAAGAAACTTGTGGCAATATTTCAATACTAATGGACACCATGCCATTCAGAACTCCAAAGGAAACGATACGTGAAATCCAAAATCTTAGTTCAACAAAGCTCTGGGATATGATTTGATAATAAGTGAAGTGTTAAAACAGCTACCCAGGTAGACTATATTAATGCTGACATACTTGTATAATGCAACACAGAGATTAAAATATACTCCTAAACTTTGGAATGTAGCGGAAATAATAATGGTATTAAAACCTGGTAAATCACCTAATGAATGTTCTTCCTACAGACTAATTTCCCTCTTACCAGTTATATCTAAATTATATGAAAAACTACTATTAAAGAGGTTAAAGTCTGTGATAGAAGAAAAAGGAATAATTCCGCTACACAAATTTGGGTTTAAAAAGAAGCATTCAACGTTAGACGAAGTACATCGAATAACAGATGTGACTGAAAGAGAAGAAAAAGCCTGTTGTGCATTGTTCCTTGACGTTGCCCAGGTTTTTGACAAAGAATAGCTAGAGGGACTCCTACACAAAATTAATGTATTATTCCCTCCCGAATATGGAGAGATTCTAAAATCCTACTTCAATGGCCGTTACTTGAGTGCCACAGGGAAGTGTCCTGGGTCCAGTGCTCTACCTAATATACACAACTGACCGACCAAATCCAGACGGAACGGTGGTAGCCACATTCGCGGACGTCACCTCATTACTGACTGTTGATGAACAAAGGTAAAACAAAATTACAGAATTTTGTAAATGAAATTAGTAAATGGACCAAAGATTGGTTAATTAAAATAAATGAAAATAAATCAACTCGTGTGAATTTTACCTACAAAAAGGATAAATACATACCACTGACTTTCAACAGGAAAAAATACTTTATGCCAACACAGCAAAGTACCTTGGGAAGACGTTAGACGCGAAACCCACGTAAAGAAGAAAAGAGGTGAACTGGAAATAAAGCTTATAGGAAAAAAATCGTCTTTGTCTGTTAACAACAAATTGCTGATTTACAAACAAATCTTAAAACTGGTTTGGACACATGGAATTCAGCTCAGAGGATGTTAATATCGAGGCTATCTGTTTACTAGACAACTATGACTTGGTGAGACGTTTACAAAGAGTGAAACCATTTGAACTCAATTCCTAAACTGGTTCATAGTGACTTAACTGAAAAGTGAACAAAAGTGCCAAGTGAGAACAATAAGTGTTTTAGCAAATCAGACGCAGCAAGTTGAACTATTGGGTGATACTTGTTATTTTTGATATTTTATATGAATTGTACATCAAGCTCAAATAACTAATTAGTCTATGACAAGGTGTTACCAGTTAATAAATTTTAAAAAATGGTGACGATATTTACTCGTAACAGTTCTGTTTATTTGAACATGAATAAATTTATGATAATATTAGAGAAACATATTACATATATTATACAAAATCTTTGACAACAGTAAAATATGACAAATACTAGGATATTTTTAGTTTTAAAAATCTACAGTGACTGGATTTGGAAACTTAAATCTACTATTCAGAGAATTGCTCGTGAATTCTAGAAGCTTCTAAACATCAATGGCGTAGAAATGCTCTGTACAATTTTTTTTGCTCTTGTACACCTAAATTATGAAATAAATAAAAACTTTCGTAATTGATACAAATAGTTTGAAGAAAAAACGAAGTTCAGTCAAAGCTTTCTTGGGGGCTACTCGTTTAATTTCTGACACGACCAAAGCTGCTGTTTCAAAGATATCGTATTCCTTCATTCCTGTCATAAAATGCACTTTTCACGATTTAGAAGAAATTAAATATTGTATCAAAAATAAAACCGGAGCCAAAACGTACTCCGAAGCCTAATTAATTGGTTCTAAAACCGGAAGTGCCGAGTACTGATGCATTTACATCAGTACAATAGTCAAAATATATTATTTTCCTTTCAATCAAATCTGTGTAATGAAAGCATTAGGAAAATTACAAGTGGAATTGCGCTCCATTTTTTCGAGATCAGAGACTTCCAAAGTATATTTCAGTCAAAATTTCGCGACCGAATGTTTTTCACGATTACAATACTTTCTACGTACTTCGTAAATAGGTAATAACAGAAACCTAAAATTCAGTTATGTTATAAATACGTTTGGGTTCATTTTTACTGGAATTATGTGAGGAGTTCAAAAATTATAAGATAATAGGAATATAAGTAAAAATGCTAAATTAATAGCACTTTAAATAAGTCTCCTAACTATCCGTCATACAGGAGACTTAGGATATTGTCTCAAGTTACCTGGCAACAAAACTCCGTTTCATGCTGGATGGTAGAAAGACGTGGGCCAAATATCAATTCCCTTTCATTCTGGTAAAGAAATTAAGAACATCCTTACTATATATATTGTTACTACATAAACACGTGCTGCAGAGATATGTTATTGGGTGAATTCAATTAGTCCAGACTTTAATAGAGCGTTTTGGGAATTATAAAAACCTGTTTCATTTTCCAAACTCGTTGTACGTACATTCTAACAAACGTGTATTATGAAACTTTCTCAGACATTGTCTAATGAATATTATTTGTTTTTGACATCGTAAACAAATAAGGAATATATTTTTGTTTATTTTTTCAATTAATCTCATACCTGGAAGATTGTGGTGCATTAATTAATCTATAATGTTCTCACCTAGTTAGACATAATAATACACAGTATATGTGGTAAAAGAAACGAAACGCTCGCTTGCTGATGTTCGATTCCTAGGTGAAGTTAGAGTTGTAAAAGTAATGAGAATTTTAAAATAATACTCCTTCAGAACATAGTTGAATTTTCTCACATCTTTCACATAACTTCACCTCTCCAATTTTATTGACACCTGTGAAAGAAAAGATAACGTAAAGTAAAAAAATCTGAATTCTGCCCCAATCAACTTTCCGACTACAATTCATTAAAAAAAATTAATGCACTAAACACATTACATTACTCTAAAAAATAAAGAAAAATTAAAATAACTTCAAAAAGAAATATTATAATATAATAAAAGAAATATTATAATAATTAAAACATATATTACAATTATTAAACTAGATGAGATATTTAAAAAACAATCGGTTGCAAAATATTTATATCAAATTACATAGAATATTTCTGATCATAATATCTGCACATACAATTTACAGATTGTATGAATTATCTTCCTCCTCACACTCTTTACAATATTCCTATTGGCTTGAATAAAAAGAGCACCTCCAAGATTTTTGCGTAATAAATTTTTGCTGTATCTCGAAAACGGTGTGACATGCAGGAATGCGATTTAGCAATTTGTAACTGACCAATCACGATGCATCTACGCATATTTTCAAAATTTTGAATTGTAAGAAACCAGAAGTGGAGCACGATGTGTAAGTGAAGTCGATATGAGCTGTCTGAAATAGGCTTCTATTCCCAACGCATTCAAAGTCAAATCTCAAATTTGGTTTCGATGCATCAATTTGTTCGTGAGTAATCGAAGGAACAAAATTCTTAGCACACATTCATACACACGTACGACATTGGACATCATCGCAAAAATTTGAAAATAGACCAAATCTCCTGGAGCCAATTCTGAAAGATCCGAAGAGATGTGAAAACTTTTTCTCGACCGATTACACACTCCGTGTAATTGGGAAGTAATACTTCGATTAATCAACGAGTTTTTTTAGATTTTGTAGTTGTTGTAAATGCGAACAGAACAGATTATATGCAACATCTGTTCTAAAAATAATTGTTTGAAATATGTATGAAGTAATAACATTTAATACTATGACGACCGTACTGACGGCCAGTGGTTCGGAATTGTGAAATGCATAATCCCGGTGTTTGCAAGCAACGTACTCACATTGAAATCCTCTACAGACAGACCAACAGCAATATCATGTTATGCAAAACGCGACGCGTTCATCAGCTATACAAACACAAATGTGAGCTTTGTTAATAAACTTTCATTTTTTTACAATTATTAAGTGCTTGTGCATTTAGGGACTGTTATGAATTCATGGTGTTTTGAAAACCGATACTTCAGCTATCCAAAATACTACAAGCTTTTCAGCACAGTCATTCATGTAAGATAATTCGGTTACGTTCAGCAACATACACATGGAATAAGAAAAACATAGTAAAAGTAAATCCTCAAGTAAGAATATTCAATTTAGAAGTGACCAATGTCATTAAACCAAGATAATTTCTTTTTGCATTTTTAATCTCAAATATTTTCATATAAATAGACATATTTCTAGTTTATTATATCAATATATTTACCTATATCCTCTATAATTTCAAGCTGGAACGACTTCTAGCTGTCAAGCTTACGATGCTGATGTTGTGCTCTTGCAAACGATCCTAGTTATGGGTGATATACGTAATGTAAAAAAACCTCAGAAAATGTTAAGAACACTATCCAGTCAACGATATAAGCTATAATTCAAGCAATTATCTATGTTCATTTCTCCAGTCCCCCTCGTAACGCGAATCCAAAAACGAATTATGCAGGAATTTTGTATGGTTTGTGTACAATTTTGGACAGCAAACTTGAATTTCGCACAAGTAACGGTCATTACTTATTAACATCCGAATAGGGGGGTTGGGGAAATATCTCGCCAATACGAATTCAAAAGTTGAACACTGCTCTCGTATTATCTAAATTTTGTACAATTATGTTGTTAAACTATTGTTTAAAACAAATAACGAAAATATCACCAACTCGAATTCGAATATGAACAGTGTCTTTGAAATTCTATTAATTCTACGAATATTAACTGAGTCTTTGAAATTCGAGCAATTTTGTAAAACAAATGAAAATGTTGTTACCCTGTTGTTAATAAACAAATTGAGAAAATTATCACCAGCCCCCCTCCCCCACAGTTTTCACCGTCGATCGAGTGAAATGGGTGACATGATTCGTCATTTATTTCGTGCTCTAACACACGAATCACTGTGTGAGTTAGAAATGAAGAAATTGTGAACTAGGGTGTGGTTACGATACACATGGTCCGTTATCGCAATAATTAAATAAAAAATGAATTCTTAGGATGTTTTAGACACTTGCATTTAAAAAAGCAATAAATTTCTGCCCTAAATATTATTCCATTAATGACAAAATTGTGAAAATACAAGATTCACATAATGAAAACGAGCACAGCGATTCAGTGGCTGATCAAAACATGGGAAAAATATATACCAATTTTTCGAAGGAGATTTAAAGAATTGATAAAAATTTGTTTCGTTTTGTTAAATTATAAATTATTTTTCAAGCATAGTCCACTTATAAATGGTTCTCCTTCTGTCCTTATATAATATATCTTCTTAATAATATAATCTGTATCCTTAGTCTATAAACCAAGTTCTCTGTCTTCTTTTACTGGCAAACGATCCTGAACGCTTTCAAATGCTGGAGATAAAATTGAAGTACATCACCATAAGTAATAATTCTATCATTAATTCTTTAAATCCTCATCCTACAGCAATAACTGCAGTAACATCGACTGACTCATTTGAGCCATAACGTTCATTAAAAGGACTGCAAATGTTGATGATTAGGTTTTTCCTTCTACCCTTCCTTAACGAGAGGGGTTCTAGATCTCAACACACACTATTAAAGAAATTATTTATTTCCTCGAAACTATAAAAATTCATTTACCATTACGTAGTAATGTATTCTATGGTACAGAAGTATAAAAATGATTTTGTTCACTCACAAGTTCAGAAAAATAAATTTGTCTTTTGTATAAAATGAAATTAATTTTTAAACCAATATATATATAATAATAGTAAGAAGAGTAGAATTACAAAATAAACAATAGTCATACAATGAAAATAGTTTTTCAAATACTGTTCATCAGTGAAGATATTTTTATCATTTATTCATTCATCGAGTTTATTTTCCAACATAATTAGTTTTGTTTGCAAGACTTTTAAGGTATGTTGTGGATCATTTAAAATATTACTACAATGATTGCACGTATTTAGGAAATAATCATTTCTCTTTAATATATGTCCTATTTATCTTTTCAAAAAAAAATATTTTTTTAAGTTTTTCTAACTGAATTTATATACATTTCTTTTAATTTACCATAATAAGTATTAGGAATTATATTCTAATGTTCACTGGTCTACAAAATTCAATGGTTGACTAATTTCTTGAGTGGATGTCATAATCACTCAAAGCACCTCCGCAAGTTTATTCCATATGTTGTATTACCATGAAATGAAGTATTATATACCACAGTTATAAAGGATAAAACCTAAATAGAATATGTTCTATATCATAACAAGCTCGATAAACTAACACTTTCAAGAGAAAAGCTTCTTGCATCTTCATCTATCATAACTGAGTCATTCGATCTACCTATTTCTCCAATAAAATTGAAGTGAAAAATGAAACAACAAGTGAGAGAATAGTATTTCTTTATTTGAAAACTACTTCAGACAGTAACTATTTTGGTCAATCCACTGGATCATTAATTATTAGCTATAAAATACCACAATGCCACAAAGTGGATCAGAATCATATAGACTCAATATAATCAATGCAAACACCGCTTATACTTAAAAACTCCATATTCTTGTCGTAACAAAAGCAGAACTATGTGCTTCGCCTTATTTAATTAATTTATAGTTCATGCGTTAGAAGAGATGTAGGAACACACACATGTATCTGTCAATATCTATTTCCAATAACCAATAACTATTTCAATGAAACGTTTGTCTTTCTCACCCAAAATAAACAAATATTTGAAAAGGAAGTTCATGCATCTAACTGAACTATTAGTGAGAATGGCACCTCCAAATGCTGTCTTACTATTAATTCAGAACGAAATATATTTGGCGCGTCACAACACAATTTGTAAACTGAAATACAGAGACGAGTCTTTCTTTAACAGTATCACTATTTATATTTTCGTCGCCTAGTATCAAAACACAGCACAAAACTATTTCTTTTTTATAAAACACAAGAAATTGAATAACTCCCGACTAGAGATATAAACGAAACTCACCCGAAATCTAACGTCACATGCTGCTTCGAAGGGTGGCTTGAGGCAGGCTACCTGCCTCATACGTGCTCTCCGAGGCAAGCAACCTACTCGGTGAGATGACCTCAATTTTGAGGTTACCTGCCTGGCAGCTTACCCCACGTAACGGACCTTACGGATGTGAAGAGGTTCCAAGAAACCGAGATGGTTCCCATAGCAGCAGCAGCAGCCGTAGAGTGGGATGACTCTAGGATGCGTCCGGTACTCGAAGTTGTGTTACTTTGCTTTCAGAAAATTTAACTTAAGAAAAAATACATGAACGGAAACGCAATGTGTTTATTAATTTATTGTACGTTAGTTGCTGTCAATTACTTTATTGTCCTTAACAGGGTTATAGGGAATTTGTAACAGATGTCTTGACAATTTTTTATTTATTAAATGTCGGTCTATCTCATAGTGGAATAAGGCAGGTGTGCCCGTCCCGAGCATACGCAGTGTAGCCAATCATATTCAAGACATTTTACGAATCAGGCGTATTAGGATAACCCTTTACGCATACTACACAATCAAATATATTACATAAATCTGTACGGCACCTTTAAGTTGCCTCTTAAAAATTGTCTTGCGCTTCATTGACGTCCCCTTCAACTCAATACGCAATGGAACATCTGCTGCTATTCAACTATGCTTGATGTTGAAACAGAGTGTGAACTCTATGTAGCCAATGCTTTAATGAGTAATAATGTTTGTTGGCAGGACATTCGAATTTCTGAAAACTTAAATGCATTGCCCATTCTCCATATCACGGACACTAACTCAATTCAAGTGCTCTTGTGGCGCTATTCTGCTCTTTCCTCATCGAGCGTGTGGAACGAATATTAGCTTGTTTCAGATTGTTGAGATATTGACTAGTATTTCTTTATAGCAAATAGTCGCTTTTGTGCCAACTATTAATATTTATTTGGATATAACTTGAATTCGTAGAAGTTGGCAATTTTTGTTAGGCAGCCATGTTGCATAATTTTCAGCAAAGTTACATCACTTTGATTATAAATAGAGATCGAAGTATAGATACCGATAATCACTTTTGGGGCTTTCCAGTTACGACAACTGCTGACTGTAGTCGACTACACTCAACTTTGCGAGCATTCCATTCATGAAAAAAAGTTGACTGTAGTCAACTTCGCTTGACTTTGCTGAGGAGGAGAGTTGAGCGCAGTCGGAATAATCGATAGTATCACAAAGATTCAGAGGAATCGCGCTGGGCTGAGGATGGGAGTAGAGTCCAGTCAGAAGATTCGAATCAGAATAAACGCCAAGTAATTAATTGCTTATTAAGCATTTTGTGACCGTTTACCTCACAAAACGTACTTCAGTAACCCAACGTGCATGCGCGAACCCAGAAGTCGACTTCTGCACCACTTATGAATTCCTTTCGCGTTTCCGAGCGAAGTTGACCACTGTCAACTTTTGTAGTTGTGACCGGAAAACCCCACTGGTATCGGCACAACATCATCGATACCCCTAAAGTATCTACCTAAACGTATCGATACTATTCCGTATCGAGTACTTCAGTATATGTATCATAAATAGCACTTAGTATATGAATTCTTCGCATTGCAATAAACATAGTCATATTTATATGAATAAAAAATAAAATACATAACAAAATAATTTTCAGTCGGTTCAAAAGTATCAAAACGAATGAATATTTTATGAAAAAAATTACCACTACTGAAATTACTTGGTCTCGGATTGGTATCGGCTAATAAGTATCGATCCGATTGACATAGAGATGATTGTAATAGCTAGGATTGATAATCGTAAAGGATTCAATCAGATCCATGTGTCAAAAATATTGAAATAGTTAAAATTAACGAAAAACATCCGATACCGAATATACTTGGTATCGGCTGATACCAAGTACAGAAGATTTTAATAAGTTGGTATTATACACAAAAGTACGAGGTATCGCTTCAAAATTACCTATACGAATGAAGTAGTGATATTTTACATATTAATGGTTAGTACCTAACGTATTTGGTATCAGAACAAATGAATCGTTAGAAACAAATTAGCGATATTTGAATTATTAAAAAATTAAGTATCCACTTGTTTTGAAGTGTTAAATAGTTGTGGGTGAAAAAGGAATCATTTTAAATATAATTATTAAAATATTGGGGTGTCCCTTTTTAAGAATATGTTACATTAGTAATATGCATTATTGATAAATTTAACTCCATATATTACGACGTATGTTGGTCACTTTGTTTTTTTTAGATGTTGTCTTTATTTGTTGTCTTTCTTTTAAGACTTCTGGATGACGATGTTCTGTGTTGACTGAGTGGGTGCCTACAGCTGCCGACTCGTAAGAAACAGTATGGCATTTGAACTCAAGGGCCAGACATGTCTCTCGTCGTAGACATGATATTTTCTACACATGGTGCTTAGGTAATTACAAGGAAAGTCGACAACTGTAATTGTGCTTTGGCAGCAAGTTTCCAAACCTTTATTTATGTGCTTCCTTCCTTGGGAGCAACTGCCACCACCATAATCACCGAGTTACTCGTGAATCCGAATTTTCCTTTTTTTCTATTTAAATTGTTTTACATTTTTTTATAGATTGGCGCAAAGTATCCAGTATCGAAACCAAAAGTATCGTTACCTACTCGATAATATGAATCAGAGTATCGGGTACTCAGTAACGAGTATCGAAACCTAAAGTATTGATGCTTTATCGGTAGCGATACTATCGTTCGAACCCTAAGTGAAAATGTTTGCATACACGTCAGTTCGTAGAAGACCTTGACAATGGCTGCCTTCCCTTGTTGAGAGCAATTGCTGCTAATGGTTGTCGGAGGGCGACGAGATGCTTTGCTATGGATCAGCGTTCCGTCACATGGCATGGAGGCCACCAGGGATGTCCAACACATTCGAAAAACGAGGCAACTAATTCCTTATTAATCAATGTATATCCAATTAAAGTAGTGTTAGAGTATGTAGAATTAAATCACTAAAATATCTAAAATCGCCGTAAATAAACAGAGTAACGTGAACTTATTGCCATTTCAACTTACAAAACATACCTAACCGGTCATTTAAATAAAATAATTGTCTAATGGAGAAAAAACTTTTAAATCACGAAAGAGATGGAAGTTTACATCACTTTCGTTTGTGTAATTGTAGACAATTTTCCATCACTTTTATCTGTAGGTCATCGGAGCTTTGAGAAAGCCATTAAAATTTTTCTGTTGTGAGATGTATAAGTCACTAGACCGCGTTGCGTTCGGCCGCAATGTTTATACATTTCAAACGAGCGAAGCAGGTTCTTGAATATTTTTTGTACTGTACCATTAAGTGATACAATTAAATAATGATTTTTCTTAGTTATTATTTATAGTATTATGTGTCTAAACAATTCCAACTATAATAAAGAAAACAATTACACATCTCCGTGATTTGACTAACTTGGAGACCTTAAACACACACTCATAAGCGCACACCAAAACACGTTTCATAGAGAATAAATGTAGTGCTTAGTGCCGAATGACTACATCATAATATTTTATTATAAATCGTAAGAAATTAATATTAAATGAATATAATAGACAAATACAAAGAATAAAGGATTATTCTACAATCCTCCTTAGTTATCGAGACGCGATCTGGGTTCACTGTCTTTTTGTTTTGTTTGGCACTAGAACTAGCTTCGCAGTTAATGGAGCCAAAACGCACTACAAAACTATCTAAAGAGGTACATTTCTAAGCATGTTTAATATTTACCAAAATATGGGCACGTTATTATCATTAAAGTTTGCAAAATAGACTGAGGGGTCATGGGGTAATACCAGCAAAATTCAAGGCCACAGACGAAAACTGAGACAATTCTTTTTAACATATCGAAGGGAAACGAAACCAATGATAATCGGAAGTCAACGAAAACTGAGGTATTAATATACTTCTTAAAATCTTCATCTCCAATTTCAATAATGAAAGCTATAATATATTTCAGAAGTATTGCATATTTTACTATGACATGGGATCCCCTCCCCTGGAGAGATGAAATGTTTCAGAAGTTGTTTATATTTATGGTAGCGTCTTCGAAATAATTCAATGCTCGATCCATGTTCTGTATTTACAATATTGTATTTCATACAGTTCTACCACGATTATTATCAAGTTATCATTATGGATTACTCCCAACATAAAGCAAATCAGTTCTGCTCAAATCAACAACCTTCTTTCCTAACTATGTACTGCACAGCAACCATATATTTTGTGTCAATTCACATCTAACGTCAGAGTCACGTCATTACTTGCGTATAACAATTATCTGGGCCCTACTACATACAATTATCTTTCTCCACTGCTCAAAGTGTTGTTTACTAACTCATGGAACAGTTTCATCTCTCGTACCCTTTTCATAGTCATATATGTAATATCATTATGTCCCTCAATAAAGATTCATGATTCTGCATCTCCTTTTTCATCTTTCTGCATATTAGATTCAAAAGTGTTTTAAAATAAAGACAATCCTATTTTCGAGACGGTGCTTCGAACTGAGTCCTTTTTACTTGACACCGCCTCATCTCTTTATCACATCCTCGTAAAGACCCATCTCCTACCACGGAGAGCTAGGCGCAATCTTCTGCAACTGTCGGTTTAACTTCAGTATGAGTCTTATTTCACTTAACTGCTCTTGGTATTACTGATTTTCTCTTTTCTATGTCACTACCCGACTCAGAAATAAAAGGGTTACGCTAGAGTCCGATCTGTCAGTACACACCTCCAGACCTTTCACAATCCGGCAGGCAGCGCTCCACCACTTCCCTTGGCATTGCGATATTTATGTAGCGTAATCGCTGTGTTGGGTAAAATACTTGACGTATTCACAAACACACCATCCTCACATGATCCGAACACGCAAATAACTCAATAGTGTCAAATATGTTTCGTTATACCAATGATGGACGGGATGTATTTGATCTCTCTACTCAAGAAATCTTTATAGTGTTAGTTCAAGCTCATGGAAATTTTCCAGTTTTTATTAAAGAAATTGTAGATTAAAAAACTCAAAATGTAGGTTAAAGAATCAGAATATCAACAAATCTCAATCACGCCCGCTCTATTGAGCGAAAGACGGCAAACCAAGTACGCATAATTTCACGCAAATATTTGCCTTATTTGAGTTCTTTGATGTGCGACTAAAAACCGACAAGGGGACGGATACGGGTGTTCGCGTATTTGTCACAATAGAGCGAATACAGCAAATACAGACAAATAGCTCCTCTACACTTGGCCGTGCTTGGGCAAATATGGCAAATACACAAATACGCAACACCAAGTGAAGTGCCGAAATTATGCTTCTGAATTCTGTAATACTTTTGCTGATCTACAAAATAAGCGAAGACAGTTCTCTCTTTTCACTACTGCATTATCGATAATTCATTCATTTAGGTCTGTGTTTTTGGATCCTATTTGTCTACAATGTTTACGTTTTGTACCTGAAAAGTTCATAGAACTCGTTGGTAACTCTCCCTATGCATTTAAACAAATCTGCAAATAGGAATACTTGAATGAGTATTGCCATGTATTTACTATACCAATTAAGACACTTTTATAATATTCAACAGGTTATCATCAGTATTAAATGTCTCGAACATTTTTTTCAATTGAAAAGTAAATGTATTCCATCATTAGTGTTTTAATTATCTATTGAATCTCTTTGATATTTAATGAAATTTTCGTTAAAAATGCTCTTAGCGAAATGTTCACTTACACATTTACGGTTTGGTAGGAAGTTAATTTGATTGGTTTCTCTATCCTGTCTTTATAATATATTAATAATCTGATATGACTAGGAAATCATATCAATGGGTGTTATTATGTCTATTTTTGAATATTCCTAAATGAAAAACCTTGTTGAAATCTCAACCACAACAACTACGGGAGACGTAAGGTACAAGAATCTTAAAACAATATTAATGTAAAGAAAACTCAACTATTACGGAACGAAAAAATTGCCAGACGATGAAATGTCACCAAACTGATGTTGATTGCCGTACATAATACATTTACAGTTGGCTTAAAATCAATAAGTCTCCAGAAGGATTTGCTTTACAACAATTCTCAAATTCGCGTCGAGGTCACGGGAAATCAGCTTAGAAAAAAGAAGAAACATCTATGTACAAATGTTATGGATTAGAAATCAATATTTCGATTAAGCTAAATATTTATATTTGAAACCGAACTTAGCTATAACAATCTAATCATATCAGCTTACTATAAGTTGTCTTGCTACATCATTTTCAAATCAATTCTCTCGAACATATAGCATTATGCTAATTTGTTGTTGTAAGTACTGAATAATTCCTTCATTAAATACATATTCTTCTCAAAACTTCCCAATCTTACTTATCCATATCTCATACTTACTAATAAATGTGGGAAAAAGAAAGAGTTTAAATTTCCAGAAAATAGAAAAAGGTATTTAAACACAAACCAAAAACCAACAAGTATCATCTATGACAGTGACAAGAGAGAGAGTTTGTATATAGTGTACAGACGTTATGCGTCAATTATATTATTTGAAGACTTATCAATATGTATGCTAGAGATCAAATTCTCGTGGTTTTACCTTGTAATATACTGACGAACTGAAATCATTACATTCCGTATATCACGAACATTCCAATAGCACATAATATTAGTTAATGTGCGCAAACTGGCAAGGAGCCAATGCTCCCTGATGTCTCTTCATGGACCACGTGGATCAAGTGCTCCGTCACCATCTTCAAGGGCCATCAGTGTCTAATGCCTCATCAACACTCGTTGACTGCACGCTCTTGTGTCCGAGTGGAGTCGCGACCGCAGTGCGACGGTGACCGCAGCCGAGCTACGATGCACTTCTTGTCCTTCATCTTCATCCTCACCTCCTCCACCTCTGTCTTCGTGTTTCCTCATCCTCGGCAACCCACATCCCCCCCTTCCACCCCGTGCCCCACACTCCCTCCATTGCCACTGCATCCCAGTCGGTGCAATTGCTCTTGGAGTAAGTTGGACTGCGATGGGGAATTCCCCGACGAGGTGGCTCTTTTGAAATCCTGCGCTCGACGCGCCACCATGTGGAGCGTCCGTGGAACTAACGCGAGAGATCTCCGTTTCATCCCAGAGCCATGCCACCTTCAGATGTTGGACGTATCGCACAATCGGATCGCGTCCTTTGACGGATCTCTAGGACAATGTCATGGTCTCTCGATGTTGGATGTGTCCCACAATCCGATTGGCATCGTTCCAGGACGAGTCTTCGAGAAGATGGTGCGACTTGGGTATCTGTACCTCCAGTTCTCTAAATTGCGATATGTAGATGAGGAAGCATTTGTGGGGTTGCACATGCTGGCTTCACTTAAGCTTAGTTACAACCTTCTGACCCATGTGCCACAAAACGCGTTTAAGGAATTACTGAATATCGATGTGATCGACCTCAGCTACAATCGATTACTGATTCTTCCAGAATCTCTATTCCACAGGACATCGAACTTGAGGTTTCTTCTACTGAATGGAAACCACCTAGCGTTCCTGCAAAGTGGTCTTTTCAAGGGATTGCGTGTGTTGCATTATTTGAATGTGGCCAACAACCAAATTCCATTCCTATCCAGTGACATTTTCCACGGACTCATATATCTTCGTCGATTGGACGCGCAGCAGAATGTCCTGCAGGAAATACCCGTGCTCCAAAACTGTTGTCTCATCATGAACCACGTGGACCTCCGCTGGAACAGAATTACGTCTCCAAAGATAGACGCCGTGAGGACGATGGTGAGAGCACATATTCAAGGGTCTTGGTTTCTTCTTAGCGTGAATCATAAAACACATCGTTTAAATTAATTGGAGAATATCTGCTTTCCTCCTTCCTTTGTTGCTTACAACCTTAGTGAATACGTCGCTTGTTATTATATGGAATAAATACTTGTTGTCTTTTTCCATTTCGCTCAATATTCTTCGTGCGTGATGAGTGGATGTGTTTTCTTTCCTCTTAGTCACAATGATGGTTTCCCTCTCTCCTTCGTCGTAAGTGATTTTTCTTCTTACATCACTTTCCCGTAACTTTGTCAATCCTAATTATTTCATATTATTTCTTGTTTGTTGGTACTGAAATAAATCTTTTATTATATGATTTTTTAGAAAGTTTTTTAGTTACATAAGAAGTGCTTGAAATATTGTATTTACTTATACACTGAACTGTATTTAAAAATTAAACAAAAGGAGTGAATATTTTGCATCATAATATTTAAAACAAGTATACTTCGTAAACGTTAACACTAAAAGAGGCTTTTCTTTCAAGTTCTTAAGCATTTCATGAAGCTCTATACTTTTTCTATTCTAATACTTCAACATTTTCTACTTCACGTTCTACGATGAATGTTCTGATTTGCACGAGGCTTTTTAAGCAAAATACACAATTTTCATATTACTTTTAAACATGACTTGTAGCATCTACAAAAAAGTATTCATCCTAGATTGATGTAGTAAGAACAAAATTTCCCTTCCTCTAGTTTGATATTCATTACAATCAAAAACATTTACATTATCTCTCGGAAAAGTGTCTCTATTTTTCGAGGACACGTCGTTCCTGATTAATTATATGACTTTACTCGACTTTCCTCTAGAAAAGTGGTAAGATTCTGTTTAGAATGTCATACATGGGTCACTCTACAGAAATGGGAAATAAATATCCAAAACACCCAAATCCTGTTATGTTTAGATTTTTTCAATATTTCAATTTTTTGCTATTGCAACATATTGATACAAATGAATTAGGTCATTTAACATCATCAGATTCAATGTGAATGACATAGATAATAATTCATTTAAGATTGTTTCTTCACTCCTTGGTAATTTCATGTCTCACTCCTTTGTAATTTTTTAAAATTCACGCTTGACAAATTAAAGATGGTCTTACAACAGTGGTTGATGTGGTGGTCACCCTGTGGGTTACCACCGGAATCAATGTAACCTTCTTCATTGCTCAATAACCTCAGTTGTTTCGTGTCCACACGTTGGATCTATTGAAAACGTGAAGTTCTTCATGGACCTCACTCCTTCGTGTGACGCAAATTTCCCCATTTCCGTAGAATCACCCACATGTGAAATTGTACAATTGCTGGTTAAGGACGAATAATTTTTCTTATAATAAGACATGACGTCTTCGCGTAAGTTAAAACTGGTTGATGCGACCGAACGAAGGAAAAATTTCTTTTGTAGTTAACACAAACCGCAATTTAATAAATACATATCACAGAATGTACACAACATAGAACCAAACCTTAAATATTCTCATCAACAAAATGATTACGAAAAAGTACTCGGATCTGTGAAGTCTTTTTCCATTTTAAGCTTCTTATTGTCTATTATGCTCTAATTTTAATTGTTAACTAATCTTCCTTAATGTTTTTATTGTTCCACTTTGACTTGTCATTTATGTAAATTCTGTTCACTCTCTGCCCATAATTGATTTTTTTAAACTCCCATGTGCTAAGTCCGACATCTACCTCCACGTCATTTAGAGCCATATTTGAGTTGTGCCCACATATTTTTAAGTCTTAGTGACAGCATTTGACGATGATGCTGAAACATATATCAACACTTTATGAAACATGCAAATTAATCATTTTTAGTCGCGTGCACTACTTTTATTCAGGTAGTACTAGGATAATCACATACTAATTAAATCACAAAGTATTTCAAGTTGGTATAAATAAACATATGTTTATTTTGATTTAAGCTTAAAAAACACATCCCCGGACATTTAAACGAAAAAATTGCAATGATAATTGACGATGAACACGTTACATGGAATGGAAAGAGAACGTATTTTCAAAAATTGACTGATTTTCAAACTACTAATGTTAGAAGTTTAGTTTACTTTGTAGCAAATTTTATGTAGTATTTTTACATTAATTTTGTTTACATGTCACCGGACGTTTCAAGGATACATTTAGCTATGTACAAAGTTTGACTCATGAATTACGAAATCGTTGCTCTCAGCCGTCACACATCTACATACTGAATTAATGAAGTGAGTGCCTAAGTATTGTACTATACACATCGACGGATATAATTTAAATCATGTTTTTCTCTATTATAATTCATTACGATATAAAAACATTAAAAGAAGATAACTATTCTACTTCTCAGAGATTTGACTAATTTGGAGCCCCAGTTCGATCACAAATTGCGGTCTTGCATTTACTATAAAAGAAATTGTTCTGCTTAGTTTGGTTTGGTCGTATCCAGAGGCACATTTAGGGGGTGAACTGTAGGATAGCCCCCCTCTCCTAACAGTGCCAAAATATATTTCTCTTTCCCGTACAATATTACGGAAATAATATCAGTTTCAGTGACAAACATATTAAAGTGACACGTTATTGCCCGAGTTAGTTGCTAGATTCAGTGTTCTTCCATATTCTGCCGCATGACAGCAGCACGTCCAGTGTCCACTTCCCCCTGTATCATTGATGGATCTATGGGGGTAGGGGTGGAGTAAGGGGGCTACAGCCAACCCCCCTGGACCTTTAACAGATAAAATTGAAGTTGACAAATTGCATACTTTGTAAAAGTGTTACCAGATTAATAATTGTTATTAGTTTTAAAAAAATTATTGTTATTAATAATACCAGATTGATAAAATTAATACCAGGTTAATAACTTCAATAAATAATTGTTATTGCTATTAATAATACCAGATTGTTAATTATTTATTTGATACAAGTTATTTAAAGGCATTATTTATAAAATTTGTGTTATAAAACCAAAATTTTTAAACAAAAATGCTCTTCGGTTAGCCTTCCCCCCTAGATTACGGTCTGGATCTGCCACTGCCTACGGTCATAGACATAAATATAAATAGAATATAAAGTTAATTCTTGGAGCAACAATTAGGAAGGTGAGCCAAAGATCCATCTCGGCTGTGATTATTTTGGCATTGTTCCTCTGCCAGGTGTCATGAGAGTAGGAAAACGACCCCACGATTTAGTAGGTCATGTGAGAATATTACTGCCATTGAAATTATTTCAATATATTTTGTAAAACTGTTACCCCTCAGATATTTCTATTTATCCATTAAGCAAATATTTTATACGTACTCAACATTAGTACTATTTTTGATAGCNTGTAAAACTGTTACCCCTCAGATATTTCTATTTATCCATTAAGCAAATATTTTATACGTACTCAACATTAGTACTATTTTTGATAGCCATCTCTTATTTTACTCATACATCTGGAAAATCTCGTACGGCAGTTTGGTACTATGCCAATGTAATCACACAGGAAACCGAGGATCAAGTGGGCGTTAAACCCTGTGACTAAACTACAGGACTTATGATTCCGGATCCCTCCCTGGATTTGCAAGCACCCTGCGCCCTTCTAGACTGCAGCGTGAGCTGTCATGAGCAGTTCTCACGCTTATTTCTTAACAGTGTAGGTCTCACGCTTATTTCTTAACATTCACTTTTATAATACCTTGAAGAGATGAGTAGATTAAAAAAAGAGCAAGTACAGTTTATGTAAAAGTAACGTAAAGAGTACAGCTTACTTAAAAAGACAGTGATTTTGTGTTTATTTGAAACAAAATGAACTACACTGCGTCATAATAAATGTAAGAAAACATTTTCATTATTGTGCATCATCAGTATGTGCACTAAGAATCCTTTTGTTTGTTGTGCTCCTTGTGGTTGGCAGCTCCGCCTGGGTGAGCCTTCCTTCGGCGCCATGAACGTGGACATGGACGGGAACCCAGTGACCCGTGCTGCGCTCTGTCGGCTGCTACATGCAGGCGGCACCTACACCGACGCCTGCCACCCTTGGTCCTCTGCAGAGGGCTGCATGCGAGGGCGCCTAGGCCACTGTCGCCCCGCAGGAGGCTGCTATTGGCTGCGAATTCACGAGGAGCAGTGCGAGAGGGGCGGGGGAGAGGGTGCACCGGAGTCGGACTGGCGATGGGACTACGATTACGATGACCGGAAGTGAGGGGCGGAAGGGGGTAGGCGTAGGGCTTTCCCTCCGAGGACGACGACGCGTGCCAAGTGCACCACGAATAATCCCTTTACGCTCCGCTTGAAAGCACCGCACACAGCTACGTGTGTTCCAGCGAGGGAGTCGCTCAACTTGGAATAATTTGTTGGCCACAGTGAATTCGGAGTCCATAGTATACTACACAGAGGTCGTTGGTAGACGAAATCTCCTCGCAAAGGTAACAAGTTTAAACGCTTATAATACTGCTTCGTAAAAACGATTTCCTATTACATTTATTTGAATTCCTGTGCACTGTAATTTGTGACTCTTATTATATGTGAATTCTTCCCTATAGTTTGAAAAAAAAAATTAATGGAATTTTTAATAATGATACTTGAAACTTATTTTTAGTTTCTTTGAATTGATTATTTCGTTTTTTATTCAAATCATTACGAATGAATGGTCAATAACTAAAGGGGTACAAGTGAAACAAAACCAAAGAACAAGAAAACTAAATGTAAAATTTTGAGACAATATTCAGTGCTAGATACGATTTCAAGAAGTGTACAATATTTTATTACGTCAGGTAATGTTGGAGAACTTACCCCAAAAATAATACGTTTTGCATCGAGTCTACTTTTTTTCTTAGAAGAAAATAACCAACACGATACCACCTGAAAATCGTTAGAAATCTACTCCTGACAGGGAAATCCCTTTGGTCACAAAGATATTAATGTTGTTTTTCAGTGGCTTCTGCCAATAACTCTCTTTTCTGAAAAAAAAAAGTTGTTAGTTTCTAAGATCGTTACATGTTTTATATCGTATTATATTCGAATTGGAAATAAAACCTCAATGAATGCAAATGAGATTTTTTTATTTCTATGATACACCTTGTATCATCGGTACAATTTTATACGTTTTTCGTTCCCAATTTAGATGAAATAGGTTTCCAAAGGGATGTCTTCGGACTTCTACCCGAAGGATGAGAGTAATATTGGATTTCTTCATAAAATCATGCTATATGTCCTCATAGATTGTATACAGATTCTCATTTAAAGTTGTTAGTTGACTGAAATATTAAAAAACAGTCACACATTAAAAACTCATTGTGTCCACGGGCCACTTTGTGGAGCACTACGCTGTTGAATGACTCGACGTGAGTCTTGTTACGATACCCTGAGATTGTGACTGCTAAGTGCCTGTGTTGTGGAGCTTATATAGTGAAACCGTGTGCCTTGAGGCGATTAATTCTCATTGGCTTGTTTGACGGAGCGCCTTCTTACGTTCACTTCTCCGTGGTGTGCGCCCTTTACTCATTGCATCTTAAGTATTCCGAGATCCCTTTGGCTGTCCTACTTCTTTCGTCAACAGCTTACTAGCAGCCTCCGCAGTCACCGCTCGTTCCTTACCAAGTTCGCTTGTAACAACTACCAACGTGATAAATATGCTTAAATAGGGTTCGGGGTTCAAGCAGGTACCACATAACCTGTATATTTTTGCTGCAAGACTAACTCAAAAGAAGTGATTTTCCAGAACAAGCTTTGTGCTGAGAGGTTATGGTGACATTACAAGATGGGAATGAGATATTAATTTCCAATGCACATACAGCACAATAAAATATATGTAATATCACTCACTTTGAATTCTTACACTTGCTGCACAAGAATAACACACAGCAATTATAGGTTAGGTACTGTATTTTTGTACCATTGTAATACATCAAATACACAAATTTCATTTTACATAAAAAAAATACGATTAAGTAACTTTTATATACATACAAACCTCTAAATTACTTCAGCTTTTCTCAGATAACATATAATTTTTTTCTGCAATTCACCGATGGCTCATAAATATTTAAACATACACATCAAATACAATAAAACCCATCGTAAAAGATTTCTTTACCAACATGTGCTTCTTATAACGGAGCAACAAAAGCAAATAATAATTTTTATCTTAAAATTAGTCTCATACAATGAACGCTTTACCACCTCTGTGAATTATTAACTGAAGGAATAAACAGCAAACCTCGCAGAAATTTATATTTTTTCACACCAATGAATGTAAGCCATACACATGAACCAGGATATTCTGGTTCTGACGATTAATTTAATGTAAATTTATTCAGTACAACGATGATGAAAGTATGATAAATTGAAAGGCGTTTCTATGTTGCTCATTGTTTTATTGGTATAAAGCTTTTTCGGCTGCATAGCAGCCATCGTCAGTAACATACACTGAAAAATATAAATGTACATAAAATGACAATAATAAAAATAGAAACATAATATGAAAGTATACAATAATTGGGTGAAACAGTATCGAAAGAAGTGTATTTTTGGTTGTTGTTGAAATAAAGAAAGGAAAGAACAATGAAAAATGAATAAAAGAAAACAAATACAGAGTGAGCAAACCGACAAAATTACATACCTGAGTATTGAGGAATATTTTTGGCGAGTGCGCAGAGTACGCCGAACGGAGGTCATTATATGGAAAGTGTTGGGGTGTTGCGGGGTGGGCGGGGGGAAAAGGGGGCTGTCGGAATTTTCCAGGAACTGGCGGCAGAAGACGGAAAGAATTTCCGAGGGTTTTAACTGTTGGGAGTGGGGTGCAGTGTCCTGGAGAGTTGGGGGTGAGAGGGAAGGAATTTGAAGGTTAGTTTCATGAGAGGGGAATGAAATTCAGGGATTTGTTCATTTAATAGGGAAATGTTGTTTTTTGACAATAACAATAGAAAATATTTTTCAGTGTATGTTACTGACGATGGCTGCTATGCAGCCGAAAAAATTTTATACCAATAAAACAATGAGCAACATAGAAACGCCTTTCAATTTATCATGCTTTGATAATGTTGCTAAAGCTCTTGGTAATTACCAAGATGAAGAAAGTAATTATCTACCTAACAAGAAATAATTGTACAAATATCTATAGTGTACATATTTCTTCCGTGTACCCTACACGTGGAGAACATATGTGATAACTTTCGGTCAAGTGAAAATGGCGACCAGCCGGGACGCGAAGCAAGGGACCCGGGTTCGGGCTGGTCGCCATTTTTACTTGACCGAAAGTTATCACAAATATTTATTGTATTTGAATTTTTGTACACCTTGCAGCATTACACTCCAATGCAAATTATAGATAATATCTCATGAAAAAGTCCTTGAGCTGAACTCTGGAAATGGAGGGTCAAGTAGTGCTAATAGCTAAAACAATGATTATTAGTTGTATGTAACATCTGATGATGACCCGCACCTGAGCTCAAAACGTTATGAAGTAATTTGTACTTTTTTGTAAATACTGCGTCTGTATAATGAATTTGGTCAATTTATTTACAATTATTAACAAGTTTTAGCAACCGTCATCATGATAAAACCAAAAACATTTTCTTTATAACATAAGAAAGTGTTGGGTTGCAAGGATGTCTGTCTGTGGCACTCGCGCTAAGGTCATGACTTTTTTCTGCCCTGTGAAATGTTTCACATTGAAGCAATGCACAACACTCGCGCTTGTTCACCATGGAATGATAATTGCCACATTTCCAAACTGTACGGAAGCCGCTCTATGACATCTGGATAGGGTCAGCTGAGGGAGAATATAAGAAGGTTAATGTGTCACCACAGAATGCTTGCAAGGAGAGCTCGTTTGCAGACTGCATCATTTTGAAGGCAGGAAAGGAAAGGGTATTTCTCATAGGACGGTCCTGTACTTATGATCTGAATTTCATAAGACGAACATTTTTCAGATCATAGAAGCCTGTTGAAACATTTCACTGTACACACATTACCAGAGAATTGAGCAATAATATAATCAACGACAAGCTTTGAAAATTCACCAGCATTGCAATTTAATAATATTGATACGATAACAAGAACGAGAGTATTGAAAATACGAATTTATGTTGACAACTTTTCCTTCAAATTAATTCCACAGACTTTATGAAAATATTACACTATCGATATTGTTGTATTACGTGAAAACAAAACGTGAAGCTGGACTTTACAACCTAATAATAATAGCCTTTACCTCTGAAACACTTATGAACTTTGTACTGGTCATTCTTATTTCCTGAGAAAAGCTTAAGTACTCACTCGACACTTCCTTCAAAAAGAAATACTGAAATCACAAACTTCACTGTCACCATGGAACAACCTGATAATTCGTTGCACAGAAATAGTTAAAGCCGAAGAAACACCACAATCTGTTAAAGATATGATGTTAACTTGAGCGGCAGTAAGGCAGTCTAGACAGGTGAGAACGAACCTGGCGTATCGATTCTCCACGGCAGATTTGCGCAGCCGCCGTGATATAAAATCAGGAGAGTTAAGCGTTCCCGCGTAAAAGTTAATATAATTTTTTTATTCAGTATTATTCGGGAGAGAGGGTTGCGGGACGCCTGATCTACTCGCTGGCCACGCTGACGCGACCTGTCGGTGGAAATAGGCATTAGGCCCTACGCAAAACCACCGCAAAGAGAGCTGGGGGAGTCGGTATCTCGAACCGAACGCTTGAAAACGCGTGACCTACAAGTACTTCAATGTTCTCGTGAGCAAGTTCTGGGCAGTAAAATTCATTCTTGGAGTTAGTCCTGCCATTTCGCTAACACAATAATGCTTAACTGGAAATTCTCACGAAGGAATGACCCAAATTTTACATAACAACCGCCTAGAGATGAACGCAGTAATATTGAACAACTTCAGATGATGATGACAACCTGTGGACCCACTTTAAAAAAATAAATCTAAAGTTTCTTCACAATTTTGTCTTTACCAGACACACACTGGTAAATAAAAATTATTGGTTCTATTGCATCAAATAATAATTCAAGTCATGTCCGTGGCTAATATTAATTTCTTTGAAAATGGGGTCCACCAGTTGAGCAACTCTCCTTTTGTCATTAAAAGAATCTGAAACGAATATATATGAATATAGTAAGTACACGTTTTGTAAAAATATTATTATGTTCATAAATAATAATAAAAACCCTTACAGTTACATTCCATATTGCTTAATCACTTTTTAAACCACAATTTCTTCTACAATAATTACTTCACAATAGATCATTTAACAGTATAAATCTGAAGAAATAAAATGGAAAGTTATCAAACCTAGAACAAAAGAATACATCAAACAATGACCACGATTCAAGATGATAAACACGTGAAATTGATCTATAATTAAAAGGAAAAATACTTTCAATTCAGTTGGAAGTGTGAAAAGTGAAGCAAAATATACAAGTGATAAATTCAAAACAACTTATGCTAAGTTCTGTTAAATTAGTTAGGGCAAGATTGACGCCAATAATGGAATGTTAAATCGAATGGCCAAAAAATAATCATTTGATTGACATGTGGAAACAATCAATTCATAACAATGTTCCACCTTACAGGAGACTAGGCAGTATTATAAAAATTGAATACTATGTAAACCCATCATAACTTATATTACATAATTACTTACATCAGTACAATTGTTTTCTTAGCATCTAATCATAAAGAAATAATTTTATAAAAATTGTGTATTCATTTGCCAAAATCAAAAAGTCAACTAAACAGTAACAAAACAACAGCATGAAAATAAGAATGTGAGCAAAATCTCACTATAAAGAAATTTACCTGATTTATATCAACATACGAACCTTTAGTAGAAACTCCGGGAACTCATGTGCTAATCTGTTTTTTGTTGAATTAGTTCTTTCATATTCATTCCATATTTGCATAATTTATCATTAATCTGAGAATGTATTATTGAATAGTAAGGTAAAATGTCAGCTTCATAAGTGAACATGGAAATGGTAATTCATCATCACACTTTACTTATGAATGTATTACTTTCTCAAACATATAACTTATCGAACAATTAATAAACGATAGGAAATACTTACCTTGCTAACATGTGTGTACAACAAAGTAATGTTAGAGAAATACTAGCACTCAACTCATTTTCGTATTATTATACAAAACGTTTGGGCCAAATATAAGAATATGGCCCTATCAGGGTTCAAAAAACTCATAGATGCCATATTACAACAAATATTATTGCGGTTCCAAAACTATAAGTCGTATTCTTCGTTCTTCATATTTACGGTAGTTATAAAGAAATATTGTTCCGCACTATTTTCTTCTCTCCGCCACCGTTTATATTAGTATGTTAGGGTATGATAATTATGAACAGTTATAAACAATTGCTCGGTCACAGTCGGCGATGTTAGGTTTGTTGATCCCGGTGATTCCGTTTGAAGAAAATCTGTTTGTGTGTGAATGTGGTGGAGGTAGCAGAACTCGCGGATGGATATACAAACAAAAAGGTTAGGATAGGACCATAATGTTAAATTGGTCCAAAGTTTTAACATGTCGGTTAATTATTAAGTCATTTTAACGAAATAAGGTCATTCTTCATCCATTTATCACTTAAGTAAAAGAGTACATTTTACTAAATGAAATACCTAAGACACAGATAAAGGATACCACTGCCTTCCCGCGCAACGCAGTGTTGCCACAATTAGTCATACGAGTTTCAACAAAAGCGGAACTAATCGCGTAACTCTGCTGAATACCAGTGATCTGAACTATTTCGATACCTCATATAGTAAAAAAGTATAATTCATTTGGTACAGTGTAGTATATCAAGTGAAATGAATCAAAGCATCTCGAGGGTGTGACATCATTGTTCCGCTCCTGCACCAGATAGTGCTCATCGTGGATGGGCTGCACGGCTTAAATTGTTACAAGTCTCACTGAAACATAGAATGCGAGTGCCATGTCCGCCGGAAACCGGCGACTTAGGCACTCATTAGCGGGGAAAAGTGGAAGTTAAATAGGAATGAGGTAATGATAAAAGGATAAAATGGTAAAATGGTGGGCGTTATGTTGGGTTTATTGATAGAAAGATGATATGAGGTGAAAGGATGAAAATGAAAAAGAGATAGTTAGGGGTAGAATGAGGGGATGGGGAGTTGAAGTATGTCGGAAGGATACCGACGGTGAGCACGGGGGTTGACTCTACGAAAGAGATGCCGAGAGTACTTATGGAAGATGTTGTTGGGGGTGGGGTCGTGGAATGCCTTCCGGATATGTTTCCGGGCACGAAGGAAGATGAATTTGGTGATGGGTTCTAATTTGGAAATTCGACGAAGATAAGAATTCGGGGTGCCCATGGGCGGTTTGACAGCCATCCTCAGGAACCGGTTTTCGAGAATGTGAAAACGACGATGAATTTTATTGGGAAGGGTAGCCCAAGTTTCACAGGCATAGAGTGCCAGGCTACGGACACATGTTTTATAAAGTAAAAGTTTAATTTTTAGCCGGATCCTGCGATTACAGAAAATAGGAGAGAGGCGGGCAAGAGTGCTGTTCATTTTCTGAAAAAGAGACTTTCCCTGATTTTCCCAGCGAAGCTTCCTGTCCATCGTGATCCCAAAGTACTTGACACTTGTGGACCATCCCACAGTGGTGTCCTTGTCCTTGAGTGACGGCAGTTTTTGAAAGGGCTTGCTGGAGAGGTAGCGCAAAGTGAAGATAATTGCCTGGCACTTGGAGGGGTTCAAGGTGAGCTCATTAGAAGAGCTCCAAGTGTCCAGGTGGGAGGTAGCTGTTTGAAGATTAGTGATAGCAGAAGGAAGATTGTATGCACGTGCCGCATAAGCAATGTCATCGGCATAAAGAAATTCAGAAACATGCCCAGGTGCCGGAAGATCATGAAGAAACAGAGAGAAAAGAGTGGGAGCCCAGACACTACCCTGGGGGACCCCAGCGCAGATGGGGCGGATTGTGGATAAGGAGCGATGGTAGCGTACCTGGAAAGATCGTCCGGAGAGGTAACTGCGCAGGAGGGGATGAGAAACGGGAGGAACTAAGGAACAGGTTTTGCGAAGGAGAAGGTCGTGGTGAATAGTGCCGAAGGCAAAGGAGAAATCGAAGAATATAGTAAGAATAGCAATTTGTCGAGACAGAATGGGAGCTAATTCATGAGTCAGGCACAAAGTCTGCAAAGCTGCAGACTTGTTACGCCTGAAACCAAACTGGTATGAGTGGAGTCTAGGTGCGGGGTAAGTTTGGCAAGGATAAAGCGCTCGAAACGTTTGCCAAGAAGCGAAAGAAGATTAATGAGACGATAGTTATTAGGGCCCCGAATATTTTCCCTGTTTGGGAAGAAGAATGATGGGGGCATGTTTCCCGGAAAGTGGAAAGTAACTGAGAGAAAGACAAGAGTTAAAGATGTTGGTAAGAAGAACAGCGTTATGTGGAAGATGACGAAGATAAACACCAGGTATCTTGTCGGAGCCACCCACCTTGTTGGTTTTCACTATCTTCAGGGCGGTCTTGACCTCCCAGACACCCAGGGTCCACTCATCGTCTAGTGTGGTGGGAGATAACGGAGGTAGAAGTGTGGTTAAAGAAGATGGGTAGGACGTAATGCTAGAAGGGGAGAAGCAATTTTCCAGGATCTCACCGAAGATCTCAACTTTCCTGGCCGGGTCATAAGTGGGAATAGGCGAACCTGGAGTGAGGAGAGGAGTGTAGTCAGTGGAAGGGTTTCGGAGAGTCCTCTGGACCTTCCACACATCGTCGGCGGTTGAGACGTTAGCTCTGGCAAGATAGGCTTGCCATTGTTGGGCCCGGAAGTCTGTCCTGCAAGATGCGTCGGGTGTAGAGGAAGTAGGATTTGTCAGAAGGGTCTCTGGTTCGGTAGAATCGCCGCTGAGCACGACGACGTTCCCTTATCAGAGCGAGAATGTTCTGCGGGGTGTCCGGGTGAAAAGATGAGACAGGAGTGAATGTGCTAGAATGTCGAAAGCTCGTCAACATGTGATTTGTCACGTGAGAAATTACTCTGTCAATCTCGTCTGGTGAAGTAAGAGGAAGGTTGGAGTTCACCTTATGGCTGAGCCGTGAGGTGTACTCTCGCCAATCTGTCTTGATAGATGGAGGAGGTTGAAAGTCGTGGAGGAAAGGGCCTAAGTAGGTGGAGAAGACAATAGGGAGGTGATCGGAATTTAATTCAAAGCGGGGATGGGGGGTGGAAAATTGTAGATTAGAAGAGTGAAGGACAATGTCTAGGATGTCGTGTGGTACGTCGCTGATGAGGTGGGTCCGACCAGAGGTAGGAGAAGGAGAGTCGGGTGTTGTGTGAGGTATGTGGCCAGGGATCTACCGCCGATGTTGCAGACTGTGCAGCACCAGTCGGTATGTTTGCAATTGACAACTCCGGCGATGACGATGCAGTCACCCAGACCTCTGAGTATGTCGAGATCCGCACCGTCGAGAGCTTTGCGAGGCCGCAGATAAGCGGAAACCACTATAACTGGACCTCTTTGGGTGCCGAACTCCAAGACCGTGGCTTCAAGAGAAGAAAGAGTAGGAGTGGGGTATCGTATTACGAATGGCGATGGCTGTACCACCGGGAGGGTTTCGATTGGGAGTTACGTAGGGCCTATCATCTCGATAGATGTAGTACCCCGAAAGAGAGAGAGAGACGAAGAGGGAGTAAGCCATGTCTCCTGGATAAGAACATGGATAGAGAAATCGGAAAGAAATTGTCGAATTTCCGCATGTTGAATGGCCGTCGTGCCACGGCAGTTCCACGACGCAAAGGAGGTAATACAGTTGGGGGCCATTTAGAAGAGGGGGGAAGAACTTGTATGGTGTTAAGAGCCTTGGGGAGGAAGGGGCCAGGGGCTGGAAGAATAGGAAAAATAAGGTTGATCGCGTCGAAAATAGCGCGCAGATCAATATTTTTAAGAAATTGCAAGACCTCAGTTAAGTACTGAAGGTCTGCAGCTGTGACACTTGGAAGTAAAGAGGAGATGTTGCCAAAAGAAGGCGAAGCTGAAGGTGCTGAATGACCAGTGGTCCCTTGCACGATGTTGGCAAAGGACGCCAACAGCGGCCTCGGGGCTGGTGCAGCGGCCACGTTTCCTGTCGCTAGAATATTAGCCCTCCGAGCAGCCTGTGTACTGGCGCGTAGCCCTTCAGCGCGAGCGACCTGCTCAGCGCGACGTTTTTTCAGCTCGAGAAATGCCGGGCATCCCGACCAGGAGGTGTAGTGGTCACCAGCACAGTTGTTGCAGGTGAGTCGCGTTGGTCGTGGGAANGCAAACGACGTCACGTCCGCAGTGATTGCGAGTGTGACCCCAAGCCTGGCATCGAGTGCAGTGAGCGATCCACTCACGCCTGTTGCACTCTTCGAGGGTAACCCGCTCATTACCCAAATACCGTACGGTTTGTCGAAATTGTTGTACGGCGGAGTGCGCGAGCTCCACTACGTAAAGCCCCAGGTGAATCGTGCCTTCGGTCCCGTTTTTACGTTGGAGTTCCGATAGGTGGAATACCTGTAACCTCTGATTTGTAATATCTATTCTCGTAGTGATTCGAGGTCTTCATTCGGCTGAAGGCCCCGAATCACTAGGCGGTGACGTCTCTCATCCGTCACCCGGTGAAAGAAGAATGAGGTGTTAGCGTCCTCATTCTTCAACGCAGTCAGCTTCCGGACCACCGCCTGGTGATCCTGGAAGTCGGCGACGGTCACAATAAAGTGCGCGGGCGTGTTCCTACCAGTCAATTTCGATATGGAACTAGTCTGCAGGACTCGCAGGAGTTCCCTGGTGTCGAGGACATTTTCAACGTAAATGTCGCCGCCCCGTCGGCCGTTTCCGGCGTAACCTTCTTTACCAGACTCGGTGTTGGTGGCAGGAGGGGTCAAAGTTTGGGAGGAAGTAGGAGCAGGAGTGGAAGCAACTTTCCCTACACTCTCAGTCGTTGACGCAGAACCGGATGTACTGGCGGCGGGTACGGAAGCAGCGAGCATGGGCCCTACAGATTTATTCTCCTCGCTCACAGATTTATTCTCCTCATCAGTAAAAGCCGTTTCGGCGGTGGTGATAGCTGCGCTAATGGGCGCAAACCGGTTTGTTAAATTTAAGAGCCTACGTTCCTGAACGGGCTTGGGGNCGCCTGTGTAAATCCCTCCTCGCACTCCATCTTATCATGGGGGCGGGGTGCCGGAATTATTCTAGTAATGCACTTGGGCGCAGTCTTTACAGAATTTAAATGTTCCGTTGACTTACCGGGCAGCGACAGAAAGCTGGTGGCAGCAGACATGATAGATGGACCAGACGCCACCGAAAGGAGAACAGTGGAGGAGAGTTTACAGCTCTCGGACGATGCCATCAGGGAAGCTGTTGGAAGGGTTTGCAATCGCTGCCGTCTGATGCCCAGCAACTGCTTACGCAGAGATCTCACAGCTGTCAGGCGTCGGTTGGCCGTTGACCACTTCGCCGCCGCGGTGGTAGAAGGCTTCTCCGTTGTCGCGCTGTCCACACTACCCGTACTCGTCGGCGCTTCCACGGGTACGACCCGAAGAAAGCCGTCGATAACCAACGGATCAATTTTCGTCGCTATCGCGTTATTGACGTTTAAAAAAATCAAACTCGACGAATGGTACCGGTCACACCCGCAACGCAAAAGCGCACCCACTGGACTTACTGCATCAGAAGATGCAGCAGGAGAAGCAGGCAACGCCTACGCGCAACGAGGTGACTGCAACCCACACGACACGGGTTGCCTCGGCCACGTCACCAAAGAGCACCGAAAGCGCGGGAAACGCGGAGTGATCCACACACTACCGAGGCGGGGCTCGGAATCAATGAATCAAATGCGTAGATCGTGTTGGGCTGGTCAATCGTATTTGATAACCCGCTACATTTGAAAACATACCTTTAACAATTTCATCTCATACATTATGTTGCATGAACAAATATACTGATTGTAATATACTGAATATTTTGATACTAGTCTCACTAATGAAAGGAGAAAGAAAATGCAAATATTAAGAGACCAATGACAATGACCTATTTACATTTATAGCATTTTACGAAAAACAAATTTATTTTGCAAGAACAATGAAGAAACCAAGTCCTATATTTATAATACAATGTGCAAATAAGTAGTACATTAAAAAATAATTGTCCGTCTAGTTAGTTGCAATGTATATGATTGTTATAAATAACACGTACAAATAACAGTAATTTTTTAATATAAAAATTAAGAACATTCTGAATGACATGATAAAACTAGGACACCTTTTGATATAAATTGACAATAAAATTATTTACTTATAAAAACATAATTCATTGAAATATAAGCTGAAATTAAAAAAAAAGGAAATAATTAACACCATTCTGTCTCAATTATCAGTAAAGATCAGAATGAAAAAAAATTGCCAATAAAGAACAAAGAATTTTAATCATCAAACACTTGGAAAGGAGGAAATATGACAATTATTGTTTTTATGAACACCAAACGGAGTGATCTGTATCAATCCATAGCGTGTGAGACAAAACACAAAGATAACTTAAGAGAAAAGACAATTAGAATTTTATTTTTAACTGTAAATATCTACATTTGTACATACCACAAATACATACACAACAAGGCTGTATAAAACACCCCATCCCCATTCCAATTACAATAATGTTGAATAAGACCGAGATTCCCAAACCTTTTATTATTTCATTGTATTACAAGTTATAATAAAAATACCACTATACGATATATTCAAGACTGGCAATTTAAGATATTTGATTAACCATCAAAACATTAATGACAAATAGGTTTTTCAAACAATGATACATAAGAAAAGTCACTATAAAATTCCAAGCTGTATTAAAATCATTAAGAATGACAATTTTATCAATATTTTGAATAATTAAAGATAGCAAGATAAAATGTCATCACAATATCCTTCCTGCAGCCACAGAAGGAAAGGTACTCTTTTCTACTCATAAAAATACCCTGGTTTGGGAATCTATTAGTATCCTGACGCAAACATGTTGGAAAAATATATCAAAAACAAATAAGCAAAACAAACAAATATACTTAATTAATCAACATAGAAATCTCTTAGATTGCGGTGAACCTCACCGCCAGGTAACAGATAGCAGTCGGTAGGCGCATGAGCGCGCAAAGCTCAAGGTCTCGGGTTAGAACCCTGTCCCGTCTCCCATTTTCATTCGACGTAACATGATTAATTAATCAATATTATTATCTTAGAATAGTATTTATTCAAATACACACGAGTTAGTTCTGCTTTTAATTTTTAGAAAATAGAATTTTTAGAGGTTGACTCGTAAATTTAGAATTTCTGCAAATATATTAAAACGGTGTCGTATGAGCCAATCTGGTGCGTCTAACTCTTTAAAAATTTGTAAGCCTCGCCACCATATTTGGTAACGACATAAATTTCTTAGACATGCGTAAAGCTTTGTTGATTGCACACAGGCAAGTGATTACTAGTGAAGCCAAATCATTGGTACACCATGGATAGAACAGTATCCAGTAGTTCTCATTTTACCATTTGTATCCACACCTTACCGAAATTCAATGATGAAGTTCTGGGAAGTAAATTCTTATTTAATAGAATTCAACGATATAACAAAAAAATAAGAGTTTACCACATATTCCTCGTCCAACATGGAATTTGCTCAACACCTGAATGGACATCAATTTAACTTCTAAAATATTACAGATACAAGATATTGTACCTATGGTACATTAAAAGATTTCTGAAGAGAAGTTGTGTACATAAATCATTGTCAGATAGAGATTTTGAATATATTCTGCCTGTATGAACCCTCATGCACACATTGTTAATCCACTCATGATTAAAGCAATTACTTCTTGAGAACATAAAAACCCTTCATCGCTGTGGCATGGTCTCTGAGACCATTTGAAGCAATAATGTTTTTTATGTTTCTATATTGTTATACCTTTTCGAACTGTTTCTTAATAGTTTCATCATATACTATAAGAATTGTGATGAACTATTAATAGTTGTTATGAAAACATAATTTGAAGAAAAAAACATAGTAAAAAGGTCCTGCGGCAGGTCACACCATAGCCGACACATGCTGTTATTAATAATCCAAAGGATTTAGTTTATATAGACAGATTGTTTGTGTCTTGAGCTCTTATTGCATTAATGTCTCTCCGCAAAACGAAAAAATATCCAGATTAACATTAGGAATTTTGTGATATTCAAGAAAAGCAATATCATTGATTTTTTCACACGTAACATCCTTTAGAGACTGTCGAATTTTATGAATCATGTTACTGCATATAACCAGATCCAAAGCAGTTGTATAACCTTTCTTCGTCGGAGCTCTCTGGAGTCACTTAGGATTTTTACATGTGATTCACGCATTGGGTGACAGATTTTGTACAAAGTGAAGACACGACATTAAATGTTGCTCCAAAACATATAAAACACTGAGTAGATGTCTAAATGTATTTTAGTAATAACTAATTCCTCTGTTCATACATTATCACAATCCAAGGAAAACTTTCAAACCACAAAACAAAGAAGTAACCACCTAAAATTTCAACTGTATGATGATCAATTTTTCCAAATTTTTTTTGAAACATGTCATTGATATAGTCTTACTTCAATTCAGACACCCAAAAAATTGAATTATGTAAACCTAAATGACATAAATTTTCAATTTCCTATCACCTACATCACTACTTTTTTTATTCAAAGAATGAAGGTATTATCCAGAAAATGTCAAAGAAGTTAACAACATGACAACATGTTACTACAAATAGTCACAGAGAGGAACGCAAACAACAACAAAACTTTTCTCACACGCAAGTAACCAAAGAAACTGAGCGAACAGAACACCGAATCAAAATTAATCTACAACGAAGAGGACAATAACTATTTTGTAGCCAAATCAACATTCCACAATCTTCATTAAGTATCAAGTTGTCAATGACTTGTGACACACACAGCACAAAGAACCTAAAAGAGGAAATCCTTGCAAATCACAGCACATATCACAGACTTATATCACTGACTGCACATATCACAGGTCAGTCTATGGCACATATCCAGTTATCCAGAACACAATGTAGTAAAAAATATAGATAAGAATATTAACGAACACCACTTCATCAAGACCTGAGTCAGTCGTTTCACTCGAATCCAGAAACTAGACTAACACTATATATTTCAAAATCACACAATAATGCGATTTACTACATGTACATAATAATAATAATGTATAATATCTTGTAGTCATAATGTAACAAGTTCGCTGTGAATATTTCCTACACATCGAAAACAGCTACTGTTCTCTAGTCCACAGCGACACTCGTGTAACCTTACATATTAGTTTTATGACATGCACCACCTATATTCACTTAAATGAAACTTGCATTACACGCTGAATACTTAATTTCAAACTCCAGTCCTCTACATTGTGCGAAATCTTTTAAAACGCATCGAAAATGTACGAAGTGCTACAGTATGGAACGAAGGATGGCGTATAAACAAGTGATATTATTCATGGAGTTTTTATATTTTTACAGTGACTTTATAGCTTATGTAACACACAGGAATTATGCGTGAAGGTTCCTTGATTAATGAAGCAATAAAGTGATAAAATAAGAATGAAATATGGGGATAATCCTACATTCAAATTACTTAATTACGCCAATAATGACGAATTAACGTAATTTTGGCAGGT
>NNCF01129553.1:373200-383301 GCA_002313205.1 Laupala kohalensis
CGTATTAGATCTTAAAATAAATATCAACGTTTATTCGGTACGTTTTATTCAACCAATTGAGGCTGTGAATTCCCGAAAAGGAGTGGCGTGGAAGTATACGTGTATTCATCATGTGAAAGTGGAAACTGAGGGCAAATTGCCTTCAATTGCTCTGAGGCATCAAAGCACCATATCGTCATTAAATCCGTGTTGGACGTTTGAAATGTATGCGACCGAGGACATCCAGACACATCCTCTCTCACCTGCAGTTGACTACCGCCAGTCACTGGCTTCACAACGAATAATTTTTATTCACAGTTAACTTGACCAATATATAGAAATTGTGTATACCGGCGATGTACTGTAACCCTCTTTCCTTACGCAAGGTTACTCAAAATTCATTAACTATTGAATTATTAAAAAATTCCGACCTCCACCGGTTCTTCTATCTGGTTGGAATTAACTACTACGTGAAGTATTTCCTACCCGACCATGAACTCGTCGATCTGAGGCCGTAAGATTGTGATCAATCAGGAACAAGAAAAGGTATGGCAGTAAAGGGGCCACAAAATTGCTACACAAAAAACAAAATTTGCTGTGAAAACAGGTTTTCCTAGCAGATTAAATGGGCATAATCAAAAACACAAGAGCCTTGTCTGGATTATTAACACACGCTCAAAATAAATTGGCGTAATACTTTGACCATGCTGTAATACATCAATTACAAAACCAACAAATTACATACATTGAAGGAAGACATCATTGAAACCTAAAACATTTCTTATACTCCACCTCTGCCTTAGGGCCCTTGATCGGAATTGGTGGGATGGTCCTATGCTTGCTTCCGGAGAGTAAATTAGTTTATTGTCCTCCACGTGATCATACGCAGTTTGTACTTTTTTATTACAATAAATTTATTTATTTATTATTTACTCTCTTAAAACAATATTTTACATTTACTGCTGTAATGTACTTCTTGGAAATACTCTTCTTTACAAATGGTTGTGATTTATTCTATAAAATACAGCTTCCCATATTTTATAGAATAAATATGGGAATAAATAGACTAGTTAACCTAAGGAAGTACAAAGAGTTTTATCCTTTCCAATGCTACTACTTCCTTCAATGAAAACCTTTCGATATTACAAATTGTTACTGTTCCCGTGACTAGAAGAGTACTACCTTTTTTTTTATTTTTTATTGTGGGGCTTTAGGGTTCGTCAACATCCAAGGTCATTAGAGCCCATGCAAGTAGGGAAAAATGCAGTTTCGCACCATAGAGAAGAGCCATAGTGACTCTTCCCCGTGTGTGGGACTCGCCGAATATCTCGACCATACCCACTAAAAAACCCTCCTGAAATCAACAAATATCTAAATAAAAAGATGAAAGAAAGGAAAAGAAAACACAATAAAAATACATTATATCACAAAAAAAGGGAAAACAATTTTTAAATATTATATTTTCAAATTACAGAAACGAACGATGAAAACAAGAAAGACAGTAAAGATGAAAAGGGAATGAAAATTTTATACCCTCCCGAGAACTTGTGGGAGGAGCCGCGAGTACTACCCTGGCTGTACTGCGCGTGACCTTCAGTCCGTTGCTTGCGACCACGGGTGATAGTACTTCGAAAGCATGGCTTACCCAACGAAAAGAACAGCAACAATTCCAACAGTGAAAATTATTCTTGCACACTTTATCAGGATGTCAACAAACTAAATCGATAGTTCAAACCTTCATATGACTCTGCTTAGATCTACAACTCCTCACGAAAACCAATATTCTCGCATATGAATGACTCAACCATACCCACTAAAAACCCTCCTGAATTACAATATATCAAAACATATCTGAAAACATATATCAAATATTAAAACAACAAAAAATGAAAGGTACCCTAGCCCTAATAGCGTCGGGATCGAAAAGAAGAAGAGGTGACCAAGGAAGGTCAGAAAAGAGAAAGGATGAAGCCTAGCACAAGTAAGTGGAAGTAATGCCAGACTCAGCTCGGGACCTCGTGTTTGCCAAACACTTACTTACTAGATGTAAGTCCGCTGGGGGCGCGTATGAAGAGGAATATCATCATTTAGTTAATACCATGATAAAGTAGATAGTCATACTGATGATCGATGACCATTGGAAAATGCAAAAAGCTAAAATAGAATTAAAATGATTTTCCATTTCTACTTAATTTCTAATATGAAGTTTTATTTATATTTTTCCATGAATTATTTTACATTGAGTTTCATAATCTAATAAATATTTTAATGTACGGATTCTGATGTTCGTGCAAGATACCAGTCGTAACCTTCTAGAATATCTCCATGTAGGAATTGCAATGTCACGTTTATATCGTATGAGTCTTAATATCAATGGCGTATTTTCATCCTTCTATTATTCTGGTTTCATAGTTAGCTCGATTTTTATTTTATTTTTTATTGCTTTATTTATTACGCTTGATGTATTCCTATGTTTGGACCCTATCATTGGCGCTTCGGTTTTGTAAGGAAATATTACGACATTCAAATTTTTAATTTACTCATGTGACTCGATATCGCTTATTCAAATTATGCATATAATACGAATATTACAATAAATGTGCATTATTTTAAAATCATGTTCTTTATTATCCCTTTTATGTTAATGAATCTTAAATGTAGTTCCTCTAGTACAACCAGAATAGAGTTGTAGAGTTTCAAGAAACGATCATAAAATATAGTTATTTCATGTTTGCAATACAAACGTAAGAGGCGCAATTAACATACACTTTTCTTACATGCAGCCTCTTTTAATAGAATGAAAATATATTAATCCGTTTTTATTTATATTTTTGAGTTCATATTTATTTTTGAAAGTATATCACAGTAATGTAACAACGTACACTTGATCATGTAATCCATAGATTTTTAAAATTTTATTTACTGACTCGTAGGTAATATTTCTGTTCACCTATAGGTAATACACTATTTTTTACATACTATTAGAGTAATTACAGATGAAACAGTTAATGATAAAGCTTGTAGAGAATTGCTCATGGACAATTATGATAATTTATCATAAATTATAATAATGTACGTATGAAAATGTATGACAGTATATCACTGTCTACATAATAATTCAAAGGGGGATGTGATTTTTTCCGTATTTTATTGTTGGGTATTGTATTGATTTTGCGGTAATAGTAGTGCTAGAAATACAACACACACTGCGTGTAAAAACAAGGTTTTTATTATGCGAACGAGCCATAAGTATCTCAGTATATGAACAAATAACATGAGTGTGTTTTTAAAAAATCTCATTTATTCATGAAAGTATACAATGACATAGCTTCTCACCGAACATATCATGAATCTTGTTGGCTGAATCATTCGCTTGTAGAGTTATGTGAGCGTAATAACAATTAATAAGTCTGAAATATTTTCAGAGTTGCGAGATATTATGTGTACTCTGCGACATCATATCACACACATTTCAGTTTACTGGAACATTCGAACTCAAAAGTTGTGTATACTCGTATGAAAATTACGAAATTTTTCAATATTTCTAGTAATATACCATAAATTCTGGTAGAAGTTGCGTACCCGCTAGATCACATCTTCAGGCACAGTATCAGCGTAATCCACTATTGCTTTCCGATCAGTATGTGTTCCTTACACTTTCATTCGCGCCGATTTCTTGATGCACTACACTTAACAAGCATCAAATCACTCAACGTATTTAAGTTATTAGAGTGATTGTGAATCATATGATTTTTATATTTTTATAGGGTTTTACCTCCTTTAATAATACTATGCTATGCATTAATTGTGGAAATAATAATTTTTAAAATGTACAGTTTGAGATATTTTTATGATGATAAATTTATACGATGATAATGAGAAAAAATACTCTAAATAGTAATGATTATGATACTGATGAACTTGATGAAACTGAAAACAAAAGACGCTATGATAGTGATATTTAAATGATGATGAATTGATTATTTACCTCTTGGTATAGAGTACAGTGCGTGCGATGAACTGTACAAATTTATTCACAATTACCATGCATTTAAATAAATTATAACAAGTTGTTTCACAGTTGAATAATTTTTAATAGACGTAAAAAGATTTTTCATCCACATCGCAGCCATCATTAGTAACAAAAATAATGCAAGCACACATTATTATACCAGGCTACAAAAACAATACAAAATATTTTGATCGACAGCAAAATAGACGTGAAAAAAGATTTTTACTTCTAATAACAAATTATTTAACTATGAAACATGATAGTCTTTTTATCCGTTTCGTATGTCTTCCAATTTCAGTACCTTTCTTAGTCTACATAGCTTAGTCATCAGTGGTGGTCTGGTTATAAGCTTCAATTCTTAGTTTTCAAGCGATGGTTTTTGAAAAGTCTTTGATCTAGATGTTGTCCACACGAAGAGAGTGTAATTAATAAAAGGTACATAATGTAATTCGTGGTATTTAGTCACTTATTGTGGTTTGAGTGAATACTCATTCTGTTTTGTATAAGTTAGATTTGGTCGCTGTTCGTAATTTGTATGTCGTCATAAAGCGGTCTTGTTAAGAGTCCTTTTTCTTTGTCTGGCTGTTGGTGGCATTGTCTGGATGTCTAGCGTTATAGCGAGGCTCATAGTCAANTATTGTCTGGATGTCTAGCGTTATAGCGAGGCTCATAGTCAATTTTAGGTTGTTTTGGGTTTTCATATGTTTTTCTCTATTTAACATCATTGCAGAAGTCTTATCTGCCGAGCAGAAACAGAAATTACACAGAAGTGCGTAGAATCAGTTCGAAGCGAAACTTCTTTCGTTTGCTTGCTTGATGATGGATATTCTCTCTCTCCACGAAATCACATCAACTTTTCGTCGAGGTATCTTCCGACATGCAATCACGTGGGTTCGCTATGTTCACCAGTATCGTCGATATCCACCTTCGCTGTTTCTTATATAGTATCCAAGGCCGCCTTTTCGAGCGCTGTATGCAACTGCTGGAACTTATCTGATAAGAAAGAGCAATATAACCCGTATTCCGACAAACGTGGGTAATGTGAGTTCAAACCTGAGAATTAAATATTAGGTTAGAATTAGGGTCAATTGTGCAGCTTTTAAATTCAGGTGCTGGGAAGAATATTAATTTTATTAAGGTAAAGTGTGTTTGTAACGAGAGTGTTAAACATGGGACCCTACTAACAGCAATCCAACTGAAAGGTATCGTCTCTTTTTCTTGATCCAACAGTAATTGTCTTTAATCGGATCACAAATTTAAAAATGGTCCTATACATTAGCTTTATCAGACTTCAGAAATGTTAAATGAGGCGTATTTTCGTAAAAGAGGCGAATGGTGCGCAGTTGGATAGCGCATGAGCGCGTATACTCAATACTGGAGTTCGAATCTCAATCCCGTCTCCCATTTTCATTCAACATAACATAATTATTAAAAGTATGCGTTATGCATTTCATGCCAAAGGGTTCGGTCACTAGCTGGGGAGCAGCAAATAGTCAGGTAAATTATGTAATTATTCTTTTGTTTATTAATACAAAGTACGTTCATTTTGTAATAAGATATTTCTAATTTCTGGGTTCTTTTAATCTCAGGTTTGTTTGTTTGACAAAATGATATAATAAATACACGCCTATTAAATTAACGTCGGACATACTTTGACCAAGTTTAAGAATTGTGACCAGATAATACGAATATGGTATTGAGTTGCAGTTACTACAGAGAACATCTTAGTCGAACTTGATTGGCATTTACAAATCTTTTTGTGACCCAGTTATATGAACAAAGATACAAGTACACTTCAACTTGTTATGGAATACTATTGAGAATACTTACCGTTTCTCTCCGACGACACCAGACGATGTGGTGGTTGTCAATGTGAGTTGCTGTGATAGTCACTCCCACTCCTATCACAGCTTACATCAATGGTCAGCTGTGCATAATAAACATTCTGCTTGTTCCATGCTATCGACCTATTAGTTACACCCGACTGCTAGATGACACACTATCGATCTTCTCGTTGGTCTATCGATCACTCCATGCAACATGTGCCTTCTAGGCAGAGATTTTGGCAGACAATTCACGCGTGTTGATTAAATAGTCGAATGGTTCTCTTTACATCAAACGATCTATTGATCCACATTTACTCGTGATTTGTTAGTACATAGCACGATACGCTTCATCATTATTAACTGTCAAGTTAAGACACTTTATTGTGGTAGATTTTGTTGTATTGTATCGAATAATTACTTCAATTATTCCTTTCATCATCTTTTTGCCCTTTATGATCAAATTTCAAGCAAACGGAAATAAAATTAACAATTCATTGGGTTAGGTTTGGGGGCGGGATGGGGTGAAATAAGGAACTATTCCAATCTGGGCCTTATTTAGTGAAATAGTTTTGTATTAAATCTAGTTAATTTTTTATTAGTTATCGATCGTGCACATATCATAAATAGTCGTATAGACAAGAGTGGTATAATGAAACATGGAGGAGCCTATTCAAACTGTAATCGAAGGATAAAAGTCCGAAACGAAGAAATGTGTTCTTGTCTTTGGAGCATAAGACGGGTTCACATGCTTGCTTCAATAGTGATGGCGAGGACTCTGTCCTTATTTGTGAATTATGATTGCAATAAAACTACTAGTTATTTATAAGAGAAAACACTATTCTGCCTGACTGTGTGGGACAGAACGGGAAACCGAACTTTAAAAAATATTTCTCAGTCATACAACCTTTCCTTTACTGTCTTCATACTCATTGCATTTTTAAGGCAAAAAATAAGTAAGTCATGTATTTATTGGTATTCTTGCTGTAAATGTAAAATGATAGGTCAAACGTTAGCTACCCTATTCTGCCCCATGTTCTCATACATACATAAAATTACACTAGACAACAAATTTCAACTTTTATTTTCGTTGTGGATACAATTTTGTGAATCTTACAGAACGTGCAATGCGGGTTCCTGGTTGAGCTTCAGTTTTTCGTTTTATGTGCACATATTGAGAAAATGGCAAATGTGTATCTGTCTGGTAATGCTGTAGGCAACACACAACACGATATTTTTAGACTTAAATGAGGAAATAATAGTTTTACACTAATATCTACTTTCAATAGCAAGATTTCATGAAACCATGACCACGGTTACGAAGTGAAAGGCGTCGTTTACAAAGTAAATAAATGCTTGTGAACAGTACATATAAACACCACCAACCCACCAATAAGAGAACAATATTTTTATAAGGAATCGTTGCGAAATATTAGATGTCACTTTCACAAGATTAAAATTTGTATTTAGAAGAACGATAAAACAATCGATTAACTATATTCGTTGGATTCACCAATTATTACTGAATATTCAATATTAATTTTATTAACTCTCTCTGGTTGGTCATCAATTTTATAAAAACGTTAATTATTTGCAAATGCATATGTATTAAAATTTCAAATTGTCGGGCGAATATAATTCTATTGTTTTTGTTTCAATTTTTCCGCATTAATTATTTTGTATTAATATGTATCATGTTTACTCACTTCTAGCTCCTATTGTTCAGCTTTGCCGTTTTTGTGATAAGTTGTCATGAGACTCACCCCTCTAGCTTCAGTTTATTTTTCATCATAATATGCCATTTTTATTTATTTTGTTTTGTATAAATAATTTTTAATCAATGAGTCATCACTATTTCGTTATATATTCCGGGGATGGTCAGACACGTGAATAGAATGAATTTGGGGTAAAAAATTAATTTTCACAGTTTTGAAAGTTAATGGATAAGTTGAAATCTGGAAAGCCATGACATAAGTTTTCTCCACTCGAAAAGGGAAATATAAATCAGTTACAAAAGAGTTTTCTTTTATTTTCTTGAATTCTCATTACACTGTTCCTCAAATATACTACCAGGTATTTTCGGCATGTCTTTTTATTTCTGTGCCAATTTTTGTTTCATCTTTTATTTGCTCATATTTTTATCACTCATCTACTATTCTTGTTCACGTGTTCTATTCTTTCCAAACCCCGGGGACGTGGTTCACAACTACTATCTCTTTTCCAAATTTTATTGCATTTCTTAATGTTCGTAATATTGTTACGTATTTTTTTAAATCTTCATACGTCCCCTTTGATGAAATCCTCTTTAGCCTATCTTGATTTGTTTTATTCTGTGATGCTTCGTCTCATTTATATATTCACTTCTTTATCGACCATAAATACCGCAATCAAAAAGTAGTCCAGATATTAAATTCCGTTTCCTCATACACTTCCTTTCTTCCGATTCGAATCCCTGAACCTGCCTATGTTACTCCATCTTATTGACCACCATTGATACAGTGTAATTGTTAATGTAGTTTTCCATCCTCTGTCGTTTCTACTCAATTTCATATCCTCTATCTCTATAATTCCCCCATTCTTCACAGTATGCTTGTTACTTGTACTACGATATTCAAGGGTGCTACCCCTAAAATTATTTGTAATATCTTTGTCGACAGTCTTGTAACATCTGCACAATTTTTTTAAAGTTTAAGAAATAAATGTATTTTCAAAAAGCAGTTCCAAACTAATTGTGGAGGACAATAAACTACTCTCCGGAATAAAGCAAAAGGGGCGTCCAATCGAGGACCCTGAGGCGAAGCAGGATGTGACTTTTCTGCTCCTCAGAGAAGAATAAAAATAGCTCGGAACGTGTTTTATTATAAACAGAATACAAACAAATTTGTATTAATAAAACACAAGTAAGTTATTTCATAAAGACGTATCAAACTATAGATTATTAGGAAAATATTTATAAATCGTAATTATTGAAATAACTCTAAATTCGAGATTAATTATTTCAACAGACCGTCGCCCATTGGCGAGTAGGGGGGGAGGCCTAAGGGGGCTCTAACCTTCCATTTCCCCATTGGATCTGAACTCTCAACAGATAAAATTGAAGTTTATGAAAGGTATACTTTGTGAAAGTGTTATCAGATTTTTCGCACACTAAATTTACATGTTAGAGGTAAGCGTAATGCAAATTTGTGTTACATTTTCTGCATATCACATGCACTGGTTGAAGCGATTTGCAACGCTAGGCGTGTTCCATAGAATAATTTAGAATTATATAGTAATATAGCTTTCAAGACCGTTTTAAAGATTATTTCCTTTACAAAACTCTTGATTGGAATATTATTTCATAACGTCGGTATATTGGTTGTTTGTTTATTATATCTGCATTAAAAATATATTTTCATGAATTTGATATGTAGATTTATAAAATTCTGACTTGATCAGAAAATCATATGTATTTGCCATTTTAAAAAATTCATAAATTTAGCGACTACTTAATGAATTATTAATTATCTATTTGATGAGTTGATGTATTTTATTTAGAAAAATTATAAACATTTTTAATAAAATACATCTACTTATCAAATTTTGTACATATTATCTGTGTTGTAAAACCATAATTTTCACACAGAATTGATTATTTTATGCTCCCCAGATCCCTCGGTTTGCGGTCTAGATTGATTATGGTCTAGATCCACCACTGATGAATAATAAAACGCAACACAAACATTCAAGAAAATAGTTTTGAAATTTTTGTCAGTTGTTTTGAAAGTTCTGTGGCAATGGTGTGACAAAGTACAAGACGAATTTAACATTTATTAAAATAATACATTCTTTTTCATTGTAGAAGCACGTGACACCATGGTGCAGTAGGTAGCTTTTAATCGCGGCTTTAAAGAGATTTAATTTCATTACACCTTGTACGGCTTTGTGATGGGAATTATAGAGAACGATTTTCGAATAATATGACTCTTTGTGACAAAGAGTGTTTGACACTCTAGGACGATGAATATTATACCTATTGCGAGTATTATGTTCGTGAACAAGACAGTTTCGTATGAAGCAACGATGGCTCTTTAGTAATTCGGTCTTAACAAACACGTCCGTTTCATTAGGATAAATGCAAGGAAGTGTTTTTTTTAAATGGGGCTTTAGAGCTCGTCAACACCGAGGTCATTAGAGCCCATGCAAGTAGGGAAAAATGCAGTTTCGCACCATAGAGAAGAGCCGTAGTGACTCTTCCCCGTGCGTGGGACTCGCCGAATATCTCGACCATACCCACTAAAAAACCCT
>NNCF01129553.1:385872-396728 GCA_002313205.1 Laupala kohalensis
CAGATATTGGGACTCGAGAATACCTTCCAGATATCTTTCGGATTGACTCCCATACTTTAGTGGACGATGTTGTTCTCTTAATGGTGCTTAGAAACTCTTTCCAGGAGGTGGATCTGGATTCTTTGATAGTTCTGCGCGCTTTTGCTCTAGCAATCCGATATGCGGCGAGGTTTTCCGGAGATGGACTAGCCTTAAATTTCCGTAATGCTCTTCGCCTTGCCCGAATGGCGGAGTGACATGCGTCGTTCCACCAGGGGACATGAGGTCTTTGCGGAAAAATAGATGTTTTCGGAATGGATTCTTCAGCGGCGTGAAAGGAAGTTCTTAAGCGGCAAGGAAGTTTTAAAATACTTAATTACTTAAATAAAGGTTTAAGAGAGTTTCGGGGGCGATATTTACATATTATCCGAACAATCATCTTTTGAATTTTTCTTTTAAATATTAAGACGTTGTAGTCTTTCCAATTAGTATTTCCCTCTTTTTCTTCTCCAATCGAGAACTTCGTCGTTTCCCGAGACGATAGCGCAGTATGTAATTATGCTTTCAATAACTATTTTACATATTATTATATCCTCATTAAGTTCTAAAGAATACTTTGTAATGCCAACTTGTATGTATTTATAAAATATATTCTTCGCTTTCTTTTCGTATATTCAAAATGGCAACTTCTCATCTATAACACCTGAAATGTTTTCCCTTTTCACTTTCCAATTACGTGTTAATAATTTCCATTCAAAGTTGACGAAGAACTTTGAATTTATGTATTTCTTATCTAATTTTGGTGGGAAGACTACACTTTTCATCGCTGTATTCCTCGCGCTTTCTAACACTGGTTTACTGTATCAAGTTGGTAATCCTAGTATGCGACAGAAGATATGCGTATGTAGGTAATTGATATGAATGATGTGAGCTAATGTTTATGAGTGAAAGTAGTGGTGGAATGAAAGGCAGCACCAGGGGAAATGGGACAACTCTAACCATAGTCTCGCAGACTGTCCACCATTGGAGATTCTACATGGGGTCATCAGGGAACCAGCGTCACCGAAGGTAGGATGCAAGTGTTTGCACACGACACCATGGGTCACCCCGTTTAAATAAAACTTGTTTTGTTTTTTTCAAATTACGTCCGACACGGTGTTGATCGATCAGTTTCTTAAGTATTTATAAGAAATGAATGAAATATATGTTTTAAGAATTGTTTCCTTTTGTTTCGAAAGCAAATCAGAAATATGATTACAATTATGATGACACCATATTAAAGAGAGCTTCATATAATATTTTAACTACGCTTAATTAGTTATTTGCTCATTAAAAATAAGAATTTGTTAATTTATCTTTTATTCCTACGAATAAACCAAATACATCATTGTTAAGAGTGTAATTTTCCATCCAGGCTGTGGATTGAGGAACTAAAGAAACAAGGGAACCCCACGGCGTCAGATCTATTAATGCAGTCGACGAATACACTGAAAGTTTGGCTATTTAATTAACCTTGTAGCATCATTTTCTTCTTAATAAATCTTGAACTGAAAGACTTAAATAACATACGTGTGTTAAAAATCAAATCGGTCACACTTCAGCAATTTAGCGGCTGGATTTCAGATCTATTTCTTTGGTCAAATATTGGCTACAATTGCTCGTGTCATCATCAAATTTTGTAATTATAAAATTCATATAAAATAACGTTTCTTCTTACATGTTAAATTACTGTTTCGAATTTCTCCGCATTGGAATAGTAGAATTGCATTAAAATTGTTGCACACCACTGACAAAGAAGGTTGCTCTGCTCGTACAAAATGTTTATTCATTCTTTCTACGATAAATAGATACTCAAATACTTGTGAAGGAAGTGTATCTTATGAGGTCCTTTGGTTGCTTTATAATTCATGAAACTTATTTGGTAGAGCAGAGGTTCTTCCAAAATTTCTTGCACTTATTAGGCTTTCTCTTCTTCTTGGCTTCCTCCTTCGCTTTTTCAACTCTCCTCTCCTCTTCCCTCACCGTCTTTTCTCCTCTCTTCTTCCATTCCATCTCCCTGACGAGCCTTCTGAACCTCTTCTTCTTCGTCCTGCCCATCATAGCGGCCGCGTCGAAAGAAGGGCACCGTGTGCGGAGACACACGGCCACTTGGATCGGTTGCTGCTGTTCAGCTCGAGGGGCGAACGGCCAATCCTCGTCTTCGCCACGGCCGCCTGGACCCCCACCCGGTGGCCTGAAAGAAAAAAAGAGAGTGGGTTGGTTTTCATTTAGAAATACACACAATGCTTGCCAGAGGCCATAAATGTAATAATGTAGGGTGCATACAAGGTTGCAAGGTGATAACAAACATTTTCTTAGCAATATTTGTTCATAAAGCGTGGCGACTAAAATGGTGGAATATAAAACATCACGTGGTTGTTGGATAACTAATTGCTTTATAGCACAATAGAAATAGTAGGAACAATAAAAATTAAAACAAATTATTTGAACTTCCAAAGGGAAGAGAAAAATAATTTTCTTTCTCTTTAATAAGCATGATACAGATAGTTTGAAAATTAAATAATGTGTAAATGCTATAAAGAGAGAAATAATAAAATATTATTAATAAATAGGGTCGCGGAGAACCGAACCACGCCATGGGGCCCGTTCCGAGGTCGGTACAGTTTTACACCTTCCCGTAATACAACCAATTCAAAGAAAATTTAAATTATCCACTTACCTTCTGCATCCAATACGGTGAAACTCACATCAAATATTTAAAATAAACTGATCAATGATATAATTGTAATAAAAAAATTACAACTTCAAACACAACTCTCGTGACAGCAAACACACAGAAACAGTAAATAGATCAAACTCAATGAAAAACTTTGCAACACGATCTCCATGTAAATATTTCTTCGGTGTACCTACACGTTGAGAAGATATGTGATAAATATGATGAACATGGGGACGAGCCAGGAATCGATCCCGGGATTCTTCTTTGATCGCAGTGGTGTTAACCACTACATCACCTATTTGCCTTCCACAACTATTTCCACCCAGATCATTTCCACTACACCACCGCCTCGACACTTCAAGCCCATATGCGACTTCCACCCGGTGAACGAACTTAAGAAATCAGGAGGGTGGTGCAGTAAAGAACACACCGCGGTCATAGCAGGAAGTCGCTGGTTCGAGTTCCGGTCCGTCGCAATTTTCAAATCGCCTTTGACGATGCATTTATAACTTTTTTCAGTTTGGACTTCGTACAAAAGTACATGAGGTTTCAAATTTTAAATACAGCAACATGCATATAGTTACCAGACAAGCTTCTTATACGTTGTACATTGTTTTTCGTTTCTGCGGTTTCCAAAACTGTCAATATATGCATTTAGTGCAGTTTTACATGTCGAGTCTACCACGAGTAGGTACTGGGAAATTGTGAGTCATAAAATTTTATCTTTACACGCTACAGGGTGAAAATACTTCAAACATGTGAAATAACAATCAGCCATTTTTCAGAATGAATTACATATAATTGATGCTCGTTTGATGAGACATATTGAAATGAAGTGACTTACATTCCGTCATTTTGGAGCGCTCCATCTTGTTCATTGCTCATGTCCCCTCCGGGAGACTGATCAGGAGGGCCATCCTGGGATTGATCTGCAGGAACTGGAGGAGGAGGCTGCTTGGACCCTGGTTCTACTGACGTTGTCAGTGCCCGGGATACACTATTTTCCCTATGATTCGACCCACCACTTTGCGATTTAGGATATTTCGACCCCATTTTACTTGGTGATTTGGATCCCGTCTGGGTCTTACGTGGATAGGGTGCTTGTCCTGGAGTATTCCCATATCTGGAACTTTGTGACTTCGTTACAGGTTTTACTGTATCTGAATCCCTCGCGCTTCTCATTGGTTGTGAACTTGATGAGTATGGTGCTTCATTTTTCTGTTGATATGCAGATCTCGGTTGATAGACGCTTGACATAGTACTAGGCTTGCCCGTTGTGGATTGTTGATTTGGTCCTTCGCTGATCGGGCGGGATGTCGATTTCGCATTTTGCGTTCTGGGAGGTTCGCTTGGTCCCGTATACGATCCTCCTCCTCTGTGCGGTCCTCCTTCTTTGTATGATCCTCCTCCTCCCATGGACGATCCTGGATCCCTGGCCGATCCTCCTCCCATGGACGATCCTGGATCCCTGGCCGATCCTCCTCCCATGGACGATCCTGGATCCCTGGCCGATCCTCCTCCCATGGACGATCCTGGATCCCTGGCCGATCCTCCTCCCATGGACGATCCTGGATCCCTGGCCGATCCTCCATCCCTAGATGATCCTCGTTCCCTGGATGATCCTCCTCCTCCCATGGACGATCCTGGATCCCTGGCCGATTCTCCATCCCTAGATGATCCTCCTCCTCCTCCCCTGGACGATCCTAAATCCCTGGATGATCCTCGATCTTTGGACGTCCTTCGTCTCTCGTCTCCAGAATTATTTTTCAGTTTCGAAGGATCTTGCAAATTTTCCGACCTAGACCGCTCTTGAGCGTCTCTGGAACCTCCTCCCCCTCGGTTCGCTGTTGGAGACCGAGATGTAGGATGAACTGGTTCATTGCCTGAATAATCAGGGAGAAGCAAAATTGCTGTGACTAAATATTCAGTGTATCATCGTCATATAATTCAGAAATAGTGAAATTTTTAGAAACATTAACAAATACGTTTAAAGTAGACATAAAACATTGTTGTGAAATATAAAATAAAATAAACCTTCTTTTACGTTGGAAAAATACAATAAATGTTACTAAAATTTAATTCTTTAATAACGTAAACAAACTTTTCAAATGAATCAATGTTTGTTTGTTTTTTGTGGGGCTTTAGGGCTCGTCAACAGCGAGGTCATTAGAGCCCTTAAAACTTGTACAGGTTGGGAAAATGCAGTTACGCACTAGGGAGAGCCAACATGACTCTCCCCGCGTGTGGGACTCGCCGAATGACTCAGCCATACCCACTAAAAACCCTCCTGAATTACAACTCAAAACTCAAATCCACACATCTCACGACTTTACTAAAACATTAAAAAAAAAAAAAGAAGAGGAAAGAGGAAAATGAAAGATACCCTAGCCCTAATAGCGTCGGGATCGAAAAGAACAAGAGGTGACCAAGGGAGGTCAGAAAAGAGAAAGGAAGGAGCATGGCACAAGTAAGTGGAAGTAATGCCAGACTCAGCTCGGGGCCCCGTGTTCGCCAAACACGTACTTACTAGATAAATGAATCGATACAAATTATCACGGTCTACTGCATACATAAATAGTAATTTGATTATGACTTATTGAAAGAAAATCACTTTATGATTTATAATGATCTTCATTTTGCAATTTTAAAGATAGTGAAACGAATTTCAATCTAATACTTAAAAAAAAAATCCAAAGCGTTTAATATCAAACATGTCTAGGAAAATGATAAATTACTAAGTATTTCACGCATTCAAAACCCTGTTTGGCAATGTAAATAATAAGCACCCAGGCAATGTAAATAAAATACAAATACATACGTGAGTTAATCACAAACATTAATACGACATATTAATGAATAAAAGTTATTTTAACGAACAAAACTACACTACGATTAGGTTTGGCAACTTATTATTGTTGCTCTTCAAATGACGTTTCAAATATTTTAACAAATATTCATTTTATCGTTTTATTTTCAGATAGACTAAACAATTAAACACATATGGTGTTTATTATAAACTGATTGTAAAATTAAAGTACACAAAACTTCAAGATATCCATAAAAATTTAAATAACATGCACTATTCACGATAAATTTCAATATGATTGTCCTGATGTTCGTCGCCATACTACTAATTTTTTGTAATCGAGGTGGTTTTAGCTCAACTACATGGTACATCCACAAGCTAATGCTCGCTTGCTTGACGTAATATTAATTCCGAGAAAAATATACTTTAAATAAAAAAGTCTCGAATTTTTTGAATTTTGCTATTCTACATCTACGAGAAAAACCAAATTTCATGTTTGTACTACTAGTAGAATTATCAATTAATTTACAACTAAAAATGAGTTACACGGAGGGCTATATATTATATGGGATACGTAAATGCCTCCTAGCTTTTTCGTTCTTTTTCTGCGTAAATAGATGGAGCAAATCACACATATCTACAGTAGATCAATCAAAGAAGTGTCTACGGTCTTATATTTTTTTTATTTTTCACTATTTCCTTTCCGAGCTAAGAGTATTTAAATATCAAGTAAAGAAAAGACGCTACTTGTCTAATTTATTTCAAATCGATGTATCTTGGGTCCTTGATTCCTCACAAACAAAAGTGTGGTAAGTGATACACAATATTCGTAGAAAATTGTACGTCATGCTCCATTGTGTATTATAAAATGCTATTAATAACTATTCTTACCGAGAGTTTACTCATAGATTTCTCTTTATATTTGTAACTGTTCTGATGTCATATTTACTTTGTATATGATAAATTTGAAACCGAGTGAAATTTGCCTCAGACTTAATTGCATGGCTTGACCTAGTAATAAATAAATCAGAGTAGCTTTTGAAAAGAAATGATCGAATATAATTTTAATGGATTCAATGTTTCTGACATAACTTCTATACACCTTATTTTACTTTAAATTTTCAAATAAATAGTGGAATCCTGAAAACTCACGAGATATTTGCTTTTGAAAACGTTTTAGGGAAAATGTTGATAACGAACCAATATACATTCCCATAAATTTAATTCCACGTTTATATGCCATGTGTAAAGAAACAATGAAGATGAAAGTACACCAGTTCAGTACAAATTTTCTTTACGTCTCAAGTCACCAAAAGTTTAAGACAAATTAAATCAAAATATACAAGAATTCTACTTGGTTTTTTTTTTTTTGGGGGGGGGGCTTTAGGGCTCGTCAACATCGAGGTCATTAGAGCCCATAATTCTACTTCGCACAATGTACAATTTTGTATCTTTTTTTTACGAAAAACTATTTCCCATTCATTACACAGTAATGATAAAATCTGTAAATAACTCAATACCATTCGACCAATCAATGTGTACAGAAGTATTTTAAACAAGACGAGGATTGAGTGTGGAAGTAGATAAATTTCCGAGAAAAATATTAAACTTTGAATTTAGAGATAAACATTTCAATAGAATGGATCTACGAAGGAATTTTGCTGATAATGTTTCGAAGACAACTGAGCCACCTAACATCAATAAGACCTTTTATGACACACAAAGAAGCTATTTCATTAGAATATACAAGATAACCTAAATGCTAATTCAGTAAATAATTTTCCGGATGAGGGGAAAGAAATAGGAGAGAAATAAAGAATATCCGTGAACTGGTCTCCGGATACACGCTGCCATCCTATACCAAAAACATCTGCTTCATAACATAAGACAGTGTTGGATTGCAAAGAAGTTTTTACATTCCGCGGACCCACGTGTCTGCGGTATTTCCGCTGAGCACTCATCTACAAGTCATGGCATTTGACTTTTTTGTTGAATGTTTTACGCTGAAGCAATGCTCATCACTCGCACCCAATGACTCCGAAATGAAAACTGACCCATTTCCCAGTGTCACTCTGTGATATCTGGATAGGGTCAGGTGAGGGAGAATGTTTGCAGATTAAGGGTCAGCAGAATGTGGGTAAACGTCAATAATTGTATGAAATAAAGTGGAATGGTTTCGAAATGAACACAAATTTAGCTATAAAATAGTATGTTAGATATCGATAAAATTGTGAACTGTCTATGCCACCGCCTAAGTAGGTGACGCTGCTTGCCAGGTAGGAATCTATTTACGGCACATGCGCACTCTCCACCATCCTTTTCAAGGAAAGATATCGAAAGGGACTTTCCCGGAAGAGGGGCACAGAATAAAATTTCAATTTTTGAAGAAGTTGTTTCATCGCTTGGAAGTGTCTTCACAGTGTTGTTGATAACCAAGATTTTGACTGCGCTCTGTTGCAGCTAAATTTCGTAGTGTCGTCTACTTGCTAGAATGATATTATCTATGCTTATAACTGAAAGACGCTAACTTTTTAGTTACACTATTGTTACAGCAAATGAACGACATTGATTAAGCTTCATTTCTCTTTTCGTTAATAAATTACCCCGTTCGTACCAAGAGAATAACGTTCTTTTTGTTTCGAATAAGAGTTGAGGACCGTTAAAAAATACGCTCTGTTAAAAGTAGAATCGTATCACCTCTTCTTCTTCCATAGCGGTCCGCCGATGCCCGTCTTTCGTCTTCAGATAAATCTGGCATTGGGGGACGCAGATAGTCCATCTGTTCCGCCAGCTCCATTTCCGTCTGTTAGCAACAACAACAAAAATATCAGTTCAGCACTAACAGCATTGTGAACATGAACCTGCAAATCGCTAGTCACCAGACGATCGGAGCTTCAGAACAAACGCAAAATAAAGCTCCCTTTAATTTCTCGTAGATGAAGAAAACAGTTGGTAACTTGGTAATAATATATTCAACATGTGATACCCCTACGGCTAGATGAAAATCTGACGAGTCGGAAATCGGGAATTCGCTTTTTCCCTATATCCCTGTTTTGGACTCGAAATCTTTGGGAGAATTGGTCTTGGATTCCGGGTTCGACTGCCAGATCGTCACCATTTTTATCTGACCTTATATCAGATATCGTCTTTGAATGTAGTTGCACGGAAGAAATGTAAGGACGCATACAACTTTAAATTATCTTTATTGCACATCTGCGCAGTTTGGTGAGGTGTAGTGTGACTAGTTTATGTCCCCAATTTAAATAAATTTTGATTTCTTTGATCATCATTGGTTTCTTAGCTCTTTCAATTTTTTATCTTCTGCATGTTTATGTTTCTTATTTCATGAATTTCAGAATTATTTAATAAACTGTTATTCTTCCAAATGGAAAAAGAAATGTCAAGTCCTATATAACAGAAATTATCTCAATAAAACGGACAGAAAATATAAAGGATTTTGTTTGAAGGACAATACATAAGATTATCACTTCCTTTTTAATAAATAATGAAGTCCAAATTTTAAAGATCAGGTTTATTTTTAAGTTTAAACTACTTACGAAATTCTAAAGAGACCTATTTTTGCTACATCTTAAAAAAGATTTTTATTTTTTCGAAGCAAGAGAGAAAAAATCCAACTGGAAACGTCATTTATGCCTAACACACTTCCACTCCCATACTTCAGTTGTCTTTTTTAAAAAGATTCAACTTCACCTGTTAGTTAGTTAGTATGTTTGGGCCAAATCTTGCAACAACATTTTAAAACCAGTTTACCCCAACCGATTGAGTTGAAATTAGGTTCAGATATATAAAGCGGAAGACAATACAATATTATGATGTGTAACACAAAGACTTTTTGAAGATTTTTAATTAAAATTTTATTGCGAGATAATTGGTGGCAGATTTTTTCCTGGAAGCGTCCTCTGTAATGCAATCCGTCTTCTTTATACAAATAAGCGTAACGAATTGCATAACCTACCCCTTTTTGTTATAACGTCGAAGTAACTTATTTCCTTTTCTCAAAAGGTGTCTATACTATTGGAAGGTGTATCATCTGGTCACTATTAAACTTACGCCATTTATTTATATTAATAAAAGTTTGGTTTAAAAAGTATTTTTAGTAAATATGAACAAGCAAGGTTAATTATTACGACAAATAAATCTACAAGTTCTAAGGCTAAAATTACATAATTAAATAATAAAAAAATCTTTTTTAAAGAGCAAACTTTTATTAAACAATGTACTAAAATAATATAAGTTTGGCTAGTCGCGTGAAATGTTCGTAAAAGTAAATTTCTATTAATTTCACAGGACGATGATTGGTTGGTAAGAACATGCCGAAGTATGTATTTTCTTTATTGGTAATTGTAGAGATAAACGTTTTGAAACAAATAACACAACATGAAATATGTATTCGTATTCAGCCACAAAGATAGTAGTATGTTATTTTTTATTAGAATCTATTAATGTGAAATATATGTGGATGTATTAGAATTTGGCATTGCATTACCTTGATAATAACGTTAACTATTATATTCGCTTTTGTACATGGTGTAAATAGAAGCTTGTTTTTAAGAAAGACTATTTATTTATTATTTTATTGTTAAAACAAGATGCTATTTAAAAACTTCTCACATTTTCAAACTAAAAAATTAAGACTAGCTCATATAATATGCTTGATCTTGAATCATACTTCTTGATATTTTGCTGCCTTAAGGATTAAAATGACTTACGAGATGTAGGAGGTTGAGAAACTACATTACTAACCTGACCATCCGTAATCCACAACCCCTCACTTACCTCCAACAAGTTAATCTACATGTAAACTACAGCACAATTGAAGAAAAAGGGTTCGCAAGTTGACACGAAACTTTCCAAACTAAAAGCGTATTACTGGACTCGACCCGTGTCTTCATGTCGGTGTATGCACAATCACTCATTTGTCTGGTCTCCTACGTAGGATGTTCTTTTCATAGTATTAGCGTCTCACTGTATTCATACTTTGATAGTTTCGAATATTTTCAACGTTTTACTATTTACTACTATTTCGTTTATTATTTGAAAAAAGCTGTACTTTTATTCATAAAAAAGTTCCTGTCAGAAACTGTACATAAATTGACTATTTAACTATCAAAAAGTGTTTATTAAGTCTTGTCAATTATTAGAATGTGTAAATTGATCGTGATACTCAATTTTTGTAGCCATAGTTATACACTATAATTAAAATTATTATTTATTTATAACTACATCAAATTTATTTTCTAAAACTTCATAAACAGCAATTAATATGTAATTTCATGTAATGCAATTTAATAAGATTTATTAATTCATGGTTGAAGATTTTTTTTTTTTTTT
>NNCF01129553.1:397019-465932 GCA_002313205.1 Laupala kohalensis
TTAACATTAACCGTTTCATTTCCGAGAATTGTTGGTAAATCTGCAGCCAGACCAATTTGTCTCCGTATACTTGAGTATCTTCTGCAATCAGTTAGTAGGTGACGCACTGTCAGAGAACAGCTACACTCCTCACAAACGGGTTCATCATCAAGTAGTAAGAGATACCTATGAGTGAGAGGACAATGTCCTATGGTTGAAGAGACAAAAAGAATTAATTATTGAATTTTCAAAGTAAATCTACGGTTAGATGGAAGTGCATGCATGGTGGCCTGAACCTTACATCATAAAATAAGCAATGAAACTAAGAAATATAATTAAATTCATTGAATCCTCATTCATACGAACTTTAAAGTGATATTTTTGTCAGAATAAAATTTCAAAACCAACTCTGGTACGGAATATTAATGTATACCTTTGTAAGACGTGTCTATAAAATCTATCATATATCTAGAGGAGGGTTTTGAGCTCACGAAAAGAATACACAGATTCGCAATCGCTGATTTCATAAATTTCATTTAAGTCCTCTTAATATCACCTGACCAGTTTTTGATTTCATCAGAGGACAACAAATAGAAGAATTTTAGAGTAGATGGTGTATAGAGAAGATGCCTGCTCCTTTGTCTTTCTCAAAATGACAGAAATGGTAGTGGAAGGTGAAATGAAAAATGGTGACAATTGATGAAAGAGTAAAGTAAAAATGATGACTTCATTGCAGATCTACTTTGATCATATAACAATTCCAAATTGTTCATATAACAAGAAAAGCCNTTTGAGACTTCATTGCAGATCTACTTTGATCATATAACAATTCCAAATTGTTCATATAACAAGAAAAGCCAATTGTAGCAATAATGATTTGGACTACCGTCTCCTATAGACTATTCCAATAATATCTGGGCCCAAATATGAAATATATGAAGTGTACTAAATTAGTTATAAATTTATGAGTGTCTTTTCCTGAGTGTATAGCAAAGAGATCATAATTAAGTAAACATTCTTATGTAAAAGAACAACTTGTATTCTGTACATCCTTTAGTTTCTCTTCTCCATCAACAATACAACATAAAACTAAACAATTAAACATTGGACACCAGAATTATTCTGGTTTAATTTCGGATAGCTAAAATTTTCAAAGCGATAGAATGATGGGGTTCACTTCCATACGGATAATGAGGGAAAGTTATGAAAGTCACCTGCTCGTATTTATTTGAACTTAACTGAAAAGGCAACAAAAATGAATTATTTCAAGTTGAATGAAATCTCAGATTTCAGAGATACATGATTTACATTGAATGTTTCCCTGTGCGTCGATCTTTGACGTCTTATAAAAGCTAACCCGTTTCACCAAACTATTTCCTTCCCATTACCAAATATATGAAAAGAAAAGAGAAAAGAAAGAAATAATAGCATCAAACGAAGACCGGAAACTGCAATCTAGTCGAAGATTAAACCCGATCGAGGAGACAGTGAACAATAGTTAATCGGATCCTAGTTCGTCTAGGCTGATGCAAGCATGAGTGATCTATGTGAAGGTTTACCACAGACTCTAAGTATGAGTATAGAGAAGTACAGAAATGGAACATATTGTGTTGGTCTTAGAGCTTCAACCACAAACTCCCTGGTAGCTGTGGATAGTGGCACGGTTTCTGATTTCTAACATTAATTACAGAAATAAAACAAAGTACACCGGAGGACCACATGGATTACCATGATTTAATCTAGACCACAATTTATACATACATATAACCTCGAAAGTAAAATCTGTAACAATTTCAATACCCACCAAAATTCCTTACAAACTAATACAACACATAAATAAAAATGATATTATACGCTCTGCAACAACCCTGACAATAATCTTAATAATTAAACATTTAACATTTTTAGCCTTCAAGGATTTCTTTTTATGGCAATTTATAAGATCTTTGTAGTTTATTGGCCAATAAGTAAAATGATTTTAATAGTTACGTAACGTGGGACCATGAAGTCTTTGTGGTTGAATCACTGCGGATGTATCTTAGAAAAAGGTCCAACAGTTCCACTCACGTTCATCTGCTGTGAATAACATTTCTACCATGATCCACTGGCTTGTATAGCGTGGCTTCCGAAATTGTTCGCATAGTGTTTGATTTACACACGCGTAACGAGAGATACGTTTTTTTGGGACATGCTTTGCCCCAGTTACTGATGAAGCACTCGCTTCGAAGCGTTCACCTCCACCGCGGAAACTGTTCTCTCGTGTTCTTCTGATTAGCGACCTCTAGAGAGGGGGGAGGGCAACCTCTTACTGAATCTCTGGTGCATTGTAGGCTGCACCACTAAGCAAGAATTTTATTGCGATTTGATTACTGTTCCTGATTATAAAACCCATTATTCAATGAGTGGATGTATCACATTTAGTATGAAATTCTGTCTGGCACACTTTCCTTGGTAGGATAATTGTTGTAATATAATACATATTTTTGTGTTGTTAATGCTCTAATACATCATCTAAATAAAATTATTCCTATTTAAATTAAAAGATATGTAACTAAAATGTAACTGAGCCTCTGGTGCATTGTTGGTTGCACCATATTGTATGATTACACGAGTACTAAATATAATTTTTTAAATGTTGAAATGGCTGTTGTGCATAAATTTGGCTGCTCTTGTAAAAATGGCTGTTGGTGTGGCCATTCATTTCAAGTGACCACCAACGACCGTTTGGCGTTCACAGATGGCCACTCAATGGCTATTTTTACTAGAGTGACGAATCCCTCGAAAGGATGAATAACCCAATACCATGTCAACTTATAATTTTAATTCAAAACCTGTCAGTTTTAAGTTTGTATGATTGTATTTTCTTCATCTAATGCTGTTTAAGAAACTGAACGAATATAATTCTATATTCAACGTTTTCCAATGCTTCATGTCGTTGATCACGGATAGTGTTCCTACACACGCGAACGCACTAACTGCGTCTTGTCTGCAATGCTTCATCACATGCTAGTACTTTTTGTGAGCGCCAACAAGTGTGAATTGAGTTTCAGTAACCAAGTCTAATGGTAGCTCACTAAATTACTTATTTCGTGAACTTACCTTACAAATTTACAATCTTGTACACTTTGTACCGAGTACAATAAAGAATATCGTAATTTGGTCTACGACGTAAAATGTTGGATGACATTCTTGGACAGAGGAACCCGATACATTACCAGTGTCAATGCACTGAGATCAAAGGAGAGAATAGTTGCCCACTGATTGGTAGTTACTGATGTATCACACTCTTGATTTTGAGGGTTACCATTGTCACCACTACCTTGCAGAGTTCAAGGCATCTCACTCTAAGTTCTTCAACCCGACAGATTTAAATATAACATTTCCTATTTCCTATTCGTCAAAATACCACTGAAAATTCTGTCAGATTGTGAAGGTATAGAATGGTCCAACAAAATTATCTAAATCTGACCATTATATCTTAAAGAAACCCGTTTTTTCATTTGACTTGTTGCGTATAACATGAAGATTCAATGCTCAACCATAGCTTCTGATATGTCCATGTAATCGGTGCTGATTCAAAAGAGCACTAATATGTGATTTATTAAATGAATTAGCCACATTGATACGATGACGTGGAACTGCTAAGCAAGCTAGCGGTGGTTTCATTACCTGCTCAGATTTCAACTTATTTCAGACCAATGTCACTTTGGAATCTTACTTTTCCCAATTGCTTCTCATGTGGTTGGGTGAAAGCATATCTCTTGAGTTCTGAGCCTCACGACATGAAACGTAACCATGCAGTAAATAATGTTACGAATCGGTTTCTCCTTTTGCCTCTATGCGTTCACTAGAACTTGAGCTTTCAATCGACCTATGATTGTGTAGTTTTCAGTCCGAAGACTGATTTGAACCATCTTGTGGCGCTCTCGTCTAGGCAACCCCTGACTCCCTTTGACATGGTTATATAAGGTAAGAATAATGATGGGGGTGAATGTAATGCTCTTAGATGCAACTCATGGTGATTTTCCGTTGTACACTACTGATATCAAAAAAGGGCCCATTTAGTTTTCTAAGTCACACGCTCTGACACAAAAGTTAAACTAATAACACCAAATTGTTATATCGTGGACAAATATGTCACTAGAAGATGTAATTTATTTGTTCCGTAAGTAGTTTTATATTATTTATAACTCGAGAATTAAACTTTTGTGTTATTAGTTCATATTTTAGACAAACGTTTTCTATATTTATTTAATTCCTTTTCACATATATGAAAAACTTAAGAGAATCGCAAATTATGTGAAATTACTTTCGACAATACACATCATTTGTAGGCAATGAGATTTGATTTCTTTACTTCACTGTATAAATATAAGAAATTATAGGAATATTTATAAGTAATTTGTGATTCGAATTATACCAATTCCATACGATATCTTGCAATTATATTCAAATTCTGTTAAAAACTATATTTTATCATAGTATTACGCAAACGTTTTTTACAGAAACTCTAATATCTTTTACATTGCCTATGAAGACCTTGCGAGACAACGAATCTCGAGATGTCGTTTAAATATAGAGAATGGTAAAGTTTATTGAAGTCAAGAATATACAGAATATTTTTATTATAGAAGTCCAAAATGTGTATAATAAAAAAATACAAAATATTTCTTTAATAGCGGTGTAATGAAACATTTTCTCTCGTTACGATTTACCAGCGGTACGATGTCTTCTATTAGTCTGCCAAATATGGGAGCCGTTTCAAATAGACCTACGATTGGTCGAACGAAACTTCCCCAGTCGAAGGGAAAGCAGGAGGAGAGAGGCGTTGCAAACTTAACAAATCCAAAACTGGTCAGAGCGTGGGACCTAGAAAAATAAATGGGCCCTTTTTTGATATCAGTAGTGTACAACACGGCTACAACACTAAACCTTTGGTGTAAAGGAAGACCACATTCCCAAATCGACTAAGCTACTCGGTCGGTTAATCTACTGATGGCATATGTGATATATTATTCATTTATCTTACCTTCGTGCTAATTCGCTGTGTGCGTTCCATTCTGTCCAGTTCGTCGGGATCTGAATCCTGGTACATCCCTGGAACCGTTCCCGAACGCTTATCCCACGTTCCCGGAGGCCGACCCTGCTGCACCTACGCAAGGTTTCACTCAAAGTTACCACATGTTCATGAAAGAGGTGGTAAAAAGTATCGTTTACTCACAAAGGAAAATGGCACTTAAAAAAAATTAAATGTAGTTTACTGTGTTCTAGTCCTAATTCTACCATCAGCATCAAGATAAAGAATTTTCTAGCCTTACAACCTGTCGATGGACGATTGCCATTTTTGTGCTTTTTAACAACGTTTCGACTCCTGGTTTGAGTCGTTGTCAAGTGAGATACATTTTAAGAAAACATGACATAAGTTAAAATGATATTAAAAATAAATATAAAATAAAAATATGCTTACTAAAAATCAGAAATCACAAAGGTCTCAATATTTTATTTTAAATATTGGATAATTTATCTATGTCAGTGCGTTAATTCAAACTTACGCGTGTATACCCTTTCAGATATGCTACTTTTATAATAGGCATCTTCTTCGTCTAATAAATAAATTTATTCTTTAAAAAAGCCGTTGCAATCTGCGTATGACCACCAGAAGGACAATAAACTAATTTACTATCCGGTTGCAACAATCACATCAACTCAGAACACGGGGCCTAAGACGGTGACGGATTTGAGATTTCAGCATACTCCTACGATAAGATTAAGACTCTGGACTGTGCCCCACTCAACTTGACAATACAAATTCATAACAAAAACTCATGGCACCAAACTCCCTATATAATACTAAAATTTTAAGAAAAACAAAAAATTAACTTCAAAAAAGAAATAATATATTATAATTACCAAACAAGATGACACATGTAAAAGATCAATCGGTTTCGAAATATTTATCATCACATTACGTGAAACACTCCTACAGATCAGAATTACACATTCAAGTATAGATTGCATTAATTATCTTTCACATTTAACTCTTTACAGCAGCCTTTAAAGCAGATAAAAAAGATCTCCTGTTTTACGTAATAAAGTTTCGCTGTATCTCGGAAACGGAGCGACATAAAGGAATGCGGTTTATTAATCTGTACGCAGAATTAACTGACTAATCAAAATGCTTCTATGCATTTTTTATAATTTTGAATTTTAAGAAACCGGAAGTGGAGCGCTGTGTGTAAATGAAGTTGGTATGAGCTGTCCCGAAATAATAATAATAATAATAAACGTTTATTCCGTGGTTAGGCTCAAGCCATCAGGTCTGCTCTTCCGCCTCATCACCGTCAAAAATATAATAAATGATAATAAAACATAAATAAAAATACATACATAAATAACAATACATACATTAATATTTTAATAAACATAAATTTTACCACGAAGAGGGAGGACTAGAAAATTACTCTACTCTGGGGATCGAACAAGGAATTTCCCGGTATTAACCTTAAGCAACTGAGGAAAACCCAGAAAAAGAACCTCAATTAGGATGACAGCTGAAGGTCGAACAAATATTAGATAATATATTGCAAAGTGTGATACAGAATAATGAAATAAAATGCAAAGTACATCGTCTACAATATAAGTTTTACAACTTATCNAACTTATCACGCAGAATATTACATTACATTTTAAATTACAAAAAAAACAACTTTATTTCTGACTTTAAATAACATGTTTATTACAAATAATCAAATATTAATTTCATAAATGTTCATAATAACTTTAAACGTACCTAAATTTATAATTTTACAGCAGTAATTGTAACATATAACTTTTTTTATATTGAATTGCAATTTAATATTAGGACTACCCAAATAAATTATATTGTTTAATACATATTTAATAGTTTTTAAACCATATTATGGTTAAATAATGAGATAAATTTATTATTAAGGGCACATTGAAAATAATATACACTACATAACAAAAATCAATACTTTCTATGATATAAAAATTTAATAAATAATTAAATTTTAAAAAAAAATGACAATACATTAGACCTATTTTATCACGAGAGTTTTATTGAATTTCTATCTTAATATTTGCCTGGACAAGCCAGCTACTTTTAGAGAGATTCAGAGAGACATATGGTAAGAACCTGTTTCTTAAAAGAGATTATTGAAGAACTATTCCTGATAGTAACAGGGAGAAAATTCCACATCCTAGCTGCTCCTACGGTAAAAGAGTTATTGTAAAATTCTTGCTTATGTTTCGGTACAGAAAGAAGATTTGACTCCTGAAGGCGTAAAGGGTTTAAAAATTTAAAACGCTCAAATAAGTGTGAAGGACTGTTCGTACATAGTAGTTGGTAAATCAATACAAGACTGTGTAATTTACGCCTACTGTGTAATGGTAAAATCTTATTTGAGTGATAGAAGCCCGAAATGTGGTCAAATTTTCTTAAGTTGTAAATGTATAGAATACAAGAATTCTGATCAACCGAGTCAAAGGCTTTGCTGAAGTTCAATAACGTTAGAATTGTTACGTTTCTATCATCTAAGGTTTTTCTTATGTCTTCAGTTACTTTGAGGAGTGCTGTTTCAGTGCTGCGACCCTGGCGGCAAAAGACTGAAAATTGTTGAGGAGTTCATTCTTTGATAAAAATTCACATATTTGCTTATTGACTATTTGCTTATTGCCTATCGAGTACTTTAGACAGAGTCGGTAGAATACTTATCGGTCGACACTAAGGGAAGTAGCATTTTCAGATTTGGGAAGAGGTTGGACGCGTACTAGTTTCCAAGCTTGCGGGAACGTTGCAGTAGTCTGCGAGTAATGAATTATGTCTGTGATAGTGGTAAGAGCTGCTTCAGCTGACGAGCACTTATATCATCTGCTCCATAGGCATTCGATTTAAGGTTGCGAATAATTTTAAAAATTTCAACAGAATCTACTTTTGTGAAGTAAAATTTATCACCCAAACATTTGTTTTCACAATCTTTTAGAGATTTTAAGTTTTTATCCTTGAGTTCAGAAATAATTCGAGGTGCAATATCTATAAAGTAACTATTTAAATCATCTGGGGAGACTAAAATTTCATTGGAACCCTCAGCACTGCCGACTCCTAAATTTCTCAAACTACGTCAAATTTCCTTGGAATCAGTGGTGGAACGGAAGAAGTTATGGTAATACCTAATTTTTGCATTTCTAATAGCTTGATTTAGTTTATTCCGTAGATTCTTGTATTCCACTTCATAAAAAACAGTTTTACTTTTTTTGAAAGACCGATATGCTGAGTCACGGTTTTTCATAAGAGCGCGAATATCATTACTTAGCCAAGGAGCGGCTGGCTTCGTGAACTTAGAGATTTTAACCGGAGCATGCTTATCAAATATACTAGTAATAATTCCATTTAGAGTTTCTATTTTTTTCATCTATTTTTTCATCATTTTGAGTTACCGAATATACTAATGATCAAGGGGCGCGAAGACAGTCTAGAGAAAAGCATCAGCATCAATATTTTTGTAATCTCTATAAAGTTTGGAATTCGATTTATATTTGAAAGATTTCAGTGAATATGATATAAAAATCAAATTACGCTTAGATATTCCGGGTACGTGAAATTGGCCCTTAGCAAGAACTTTTCGGAAATTTGAGACGATAATATGATCTAGCCATGTTTCTGAGTTATTTGAGTGATGAGTAGAGTCTAGCTTTAATACCTCCAAATTTAAAGAGTGAAAACTATGCAAGAAACTCTGTGCCGATCATTCATACATATTATTAAGATTACAATTAAAATTACCCATTAATATTATATTTTTATATTTAGTGGCATGATACGCGAGCGGGATTTCAATTTCTGATAAACTACCACAATGAGGAGGCCAGTACACAACACTGAGTAAGCACTTCTTATTAAGAATGGAAATTTCAACAAATAAATACTAAACTTTAAATGGTTCTGTTATCGAGGTTTCAATAATCTTACTTCGGATATCATCTCTTAAGTACATAGCGACTCCGTCACCTACTCTATTCAAGCGGTCATGCCTGGGGGATAGTTCTATTGGGAATAGGCCTCTATTTCCAATTCATTCGAAATCAAATCTCAAGTTTAGTTTTGATGCATCAATTTTTTCGTGAGTTAACAAAGGGAACCAAATTCTCAACATACACACCCACATGACATTGGACATTATCGCCAAAATTTGGAAATAGACTCTCCTGGAGACAATTCGCAAAGATCCGAAGTGATGTCAGTAAAAATGTCGACGATTACAAAGTTTTCTTACACACTGTGAAATTGAAAAGTGAAAATAGTTCGCAATGTGTTATAATATTCACAAATACCTAGAAATTTTTATTAACAAATCACAAAAAAAAATCACAAGTACGTATCATTATCAAACTATAGGTTATTCGGAATATATTGTATAGAAATCAATATATTGAATTGAAAATAAATCTAAATTTGAGACTATTCATTGCAACAGAACACCACCTCTATACAAGAGCCTGGAGAGTCTGAAATTGAAATCAACCTCTACCAGATGGAAAACCGGAGAAAACCCCGGACCGGGATGGGGCTACAGAAGGAATGTACACAACCGTGACAAGGTTGAGCACAGATAAAACTAAACATATGAATAGTAAGACAATACAATCATCGAGGTAAATAGATTTTTATATTGTTATGAGTTATTTTGAAAGTACTACAGCAATGGCATGATAAAATACAAGACGAATTTCACTTTTATTCAAATCAATTAATTCCTTTACATTGTAGAAGCACAGGTGCATTACGTAGTTTTTAATCGTGGCTTTGAAGAGATTCAATTTAAATATATGTTTTATGGCTTTGGGAAGGAAATTAAAGAGAACGATTCCCGAAAAATGTGGTCCTTATTGGTAAAGAATGGTTGACACTCTATGACGATGAATATTATTTCTATCGCGAGTTTTGTGACAGTTTTGTATGAAACAAGGATGGCACTTTAGTAATGTAGTCTTAACAAACACGACCGTTTCACGAATATAAATGCAGGGTAGTTTTAAAATATTGAATCCCTTAAGTAAAGGTTCACAAAAGTTTTGGGGGAGAGATTTCACTTTATCCGACGGATCCTCTTTTGAATTTCGTAAGTTTGGATGCTCTGACCGAAATTGCCCCGGAAGATAATGTCGTATCATAACCGGGAGTAAACGTTTGCAAGATACACGCAATGAGAAATATGTGGACTCACTGCGTTAACTAAGATTCGGAATGCGTAACACAAATTACTTAATTGGGAATTAAGATTGTCAATGTGACAATTCCATTTGAGGTTGTCTTGAATATGGAGACCTAAGAATTTTGTATTCGTAACAGTTTTTAATTGTGTTCCGTTTAAAGAAAGAGAAACCTGGGGTAAAGATTTTGTGATACTATTGTGAAATGACATAGACACTGTTTTGTCAGTGTTTACAATGAGACGATTTGCATGGAACCAAGTCGAAAGGTTAGACAAAACTTTTTGAGCATTGGCGTGTTTACATAGTAAATTAGTGTCATCAGCAAAAAGAACCATTTTGCAATCTGATGTGGAGGATGACATATAGTTCACATACTATAAAGTTGAGAATTGAACCTCAAGTAAGTGGTTTTGTTTCTGAAATGCAATGCTGAAGTACTTTATTTTTAGTACAGGATATTTTGACTTGATGATATCTATCTTTGAAATAGGAAGTTAGCCATTGATGTGCAAGTTTACAAATACCAAAATATTGCAATTTTGGAAGGAGAATTTCCTGATCGAGTTCTTTGGATAAACTAAGAAAAACACCCTGATGATTTTCTCCGTGGTAAGGAGATATGGTAATATACTTTAAGACAGAAAATATGGCGCTGGTAGAGGAAAAAGAATTTCCGAAAACCGTATTGATCGTTAGAGAGAATGTTACTTTTTTTATAAAAAATTAAAAAAAAACGCTTATAGAACAATTTTTCTAGTATTTTTGTGAAAGTGGGTAGTAGAGAAATCGGTCGATAATTTCCAACATTGAGTTTGTTTACTTTCTTGTGTAAAGGTTTCAATTTAGCTCTCTTAAATATGTTAGGAAACACCCCTTTTGATAAAGAACTGTTAAAATTATTTATGAGAGGATTTAATATAACGGATTTAAATAAATTCGGGAATATTTACACCTGTTGAAAATAATTGGTTTTAAATGAACCGATGATTCTCATAATTTCTTTAGCGTTAGTTTCGGAAGTGAACTTAGAATGACTCACGTTGGTGGATGTATTTGGGGGATTTTGAGATATTGAATGTGTTATTTTACCTACTTGAGACATAATAATTAAACAAATTTGAATTTAATATTATTTTGTCATCACGTAATAGGAAACTGTTTTCTTTGCGATTTTCAGAAGGTCGCGTGTAATTTTTAACATATTCCCCATGGTTTTGGTTTGGTTCTTCAATTTAAGTATCTGCCTGTCTTTTCTATAACTTAAGCTGCATAGGACACTTTTCGAAGAATAATCTTGTATTTACGGAAATAATTATGGAATTCGGGTGGTTGGTTATAGAGTTTTGAAGGATAATATAAATGAGTTTTGGTTTTAGAAGATATTAATATGCTTTATGGGCGATCCGTCTATAGTAATATTAATGTGTTATCCTAATCCATCAAGTGATCATTATTGATACAATGTGAAGTTACTAAACTTTGTTCTGTTTATTTTAAATTTTGTTTTTGCTCCCGAGTTTTGGTTTTTAACCCTCTCTTTGTCTGACCTACATTACATCTTTCAATTTTATATTGTGTACTACATTATTAGTGTTCATATGATCTTTCTTATATTTCCCTTACGTTTTCAAATTATTTCTTTTATTTTTTAAAGTTGAAATCATTTTCATATTTTCAGAATTTCGTAATATTTTAAATTAAGGTGTTATATACATATTATAAGGAATTGCAGAATAAACCATTTCATCTTGTTGAGGTTCCGTTTGTTATTGCCTGTTTTGAAAGTAATACAATCTTATTTCTAATATTTTACTTACATTATTATTATTATTTTCCATTTCTAAAGTGAATTTCATCCTTAGGTGGTAACAGTTAAATGTATCTAAAACGTATTGTATTTCATTTTCAGGCACCACACAAAAGATATCATTAACCTACCTGGTATAAAGTCAAAAAATCAAACTGCCCCACAACAGACCCCGAAGGTGCCCAAGGGTTTTGCGGAGGGTAGAGCGGCACTAGGAGGAGACGTGGCTAGCAAATCGCTCCGACCGGTTTGAGCCCAGGATAGACCCTGAGGCAGGCTGAGTGGACCTGGGACTCAGTTCGGAAATTTAATTTTGATGAAAAATCCTGACTCCAGCTGGCATCGAATCCCAGCAATTCAGCGAGAAATTTAGCACTCTACCCACTGAGTCACACCGACTTCTTCTGGTACAAAGTACAACTGTAAAATTTAGAGTTCAAGTCTAACTTTTTCTAAATCACGTAATACAAATTCTGACATAATTAGGCTAATTGGACTTCCCATCTACGAAATTATTTAATTTCCATCTTCTCGATTTTTAATTTCCTTGTTTTCTATTAATTGGATTTTTATTAATAGATTCATATGAGAAGCTATCTTGTAACGTAGATTCTTGTATCGTTCTCTATTTGGAAAGAAAAACTTTCCGAGTCCCCTTATGTGTCAGTGTTAAAAATACACTCTTGTCCTCTAATTATGTTTTCCTGTAATTTCTATTGAACAATTACTTTTCCAATACCTGATTTGTGTCTATCATTTCAGATTTTTGCTGAGTCATAATTATAAACCTGATTAATTACTTTCGAAATTCTTTTTCTTCTGATAGCTTCTGAAAGTTTAACTCTAAATATTTAAAAAAATTCCAATACTTCTTTCAACTTCAAATGTTCATCGGAGAAATTGAAGCTACTTCCAAGGGATCCAACCTGCTTAACTTCTTCAGGAACACTAAGATGTGTATTATTATAAAAAAAATTCCACGAATTTCTTTTTCCCTCCTCCGAAACCTGAAATATGTGAATCAATCCTTTAATGAATTTACGATGTAAATTAGCAAACTTTGCTTTGTATATTCTATTAAATCGTGTTATTTGCTTATCATTAACAATCGAATGATATTAGGTGGCACATATTTTTAAAAATATTTTCAAATAAATTTAGTTTCCGTTTCCGTAGGAATGTTTTTGTTTATCTCTAATTTTTACTATTTTTCTATGAATATTATTTATCACTCTTTCTTTCTTTTTGTACATCATAGTATTTTTAAAAAATATTGCAATGTTTTCCTGGGCGACCCGTGGCGCAGTGTGTAACGCGCTCGCCTTCTACCTCTGGGGACGCCGGTTCAAACCCGGTCCGATCCAAGTAGAATCCGAGGTGGTGGACGGAGCGGTGCTCTCGGCAGGTTTTCTCGGGGTTCTCCCGTTTCCCCTGCCTATCATTCCACCACAACATTCACTCATAATCATTCACACCCATTTCGTTTCACAATCACCGCTTCAGGGGAGGCGCGTCAGGAAGGGCATCCGGCGCCATGAATATTCCCCAGCTACAATTAACGAAGCATCATATCCATCCCCATTCGCCGACCCCACATGAACTGGGAATAATAAGGCTAGGCTAAACAATGCAATGTTTTCCTATTGACATATGTATTGTGTGTTTAGAAGTGAAATCCGTATGATGATATTTTCCTAAGTGCTCGTATTCTAAATCTACACAATATATTTTGTATTTAACTGTATAATTCATCCAGTACTTTCAATTTAAGTAACATAAGTAATCACATTAAATTCTCATATGGTTTAAAAAACTGTTTTCCACATAAACTGGTCTAGGAGTACTAATTATACAATTAAAGTCCGTTATATAATCTCGCTAAAGAAAAGATATTAGACTTACAATGTAAAATAGGTCGTAAAAATTATTTCTTTATTTGTTTTCTAGTACATTCATTTCGTTATTCAGTTGAAAATTGTATGTGTACCCCCTACATAGTATAAAATTATCTTATGGGATTGTAGTATTTCTCGAAACAAAATTTACCAAAAAGATCAAATGTGTTTTGCAACTTTCAACATTTCATATGAGCTTAATTGTAAAACGCCTACAAGGGCTGTCCAGAAAGTAATGTGTCTGATTCCATGAAGTTCATTTATTGGAAGATAATTTAACAGACACTTAATCTTCTTCAAAATAACCTCCTCCTGCATTAATACAGCGTTGCCAACGACTCTGCCACCCATTGATGCCTGCGTGGAAGTCTTTTACTGGAATGCAATTCAGAATGCGCGTTACGATTTTCTGCAAGGTCTCCAAATTATCAAAACGATGACCTTTTAAGCCGGATTTTAACCGAGGGAATATAAAAAAGTCCGGCTGTGACAGATCGGGGCTGTACGGTTGTTGGGGCAGCGTTACGACGTTGTGCTTTGCCAGGAACTGAGTCACTTTGAAGGATGTGTGAACCGGCGAATTATCGTGTTGTTTGCGAGCTCCGGACGGTCGCGCGCGATTCGAATCCTCAAGCTTTGAAGCAATTCCTTGTAAAAATCGTCATTAACTGTCTGTCCGGGTTGCATGAACTCTTGGTGCTAAAGAAGACAATGAGCATGGACTTCAGTTTTCATTGGAACCTTCTTTTGACGAGGAAATTGGGGCGTGTGCCACTCTGTCCCTTTGTTTCAGGATCATACTGATAGCACCATATTTCGTAACCAGTAATCGCTCGCATCAAAAAATAAGCGTCACTTGTTATTCACTGCAACATTTCACGCGAAATCGGCACACGGTTATCTTTCTGTCCGTCGGTCAAAATCTTTGGAATAAGCTTGACACAAATTTTTCGCATTTTAAGTTCTTCCATGACGATTTGATGCACAATGGTTTTAGTAAGTACCAACGTCTCCGCAATCATTCGGACACTCATCCGACGTTCAGAGTCCAAAAGCGATTTAATTTGTTGTGCGTCATCGACGTCCTCTCTTCCGTCTTTGAAGGCTTTGTGCCACCTAGACACTTGAGAATCCTTCCAGTAGGCTTCTTGTAACATGGCTAGCGTCTCAGTAGCCGATTTGTTTAGTTTTACACAAAACGTTATACCGTATCGCTGCTCAACACTCCGTTTCATTCTGGAAACCTAACGGCACTTTCAAACATGTATCTGCTTCACGAGTGATCCGTGCGCTGCAAAAGCTCAAGGCCAACTGACTTCCATCTGAATCTGCACATGAAAACCCCCACCACCAATAGCACCCACAAACACCGCCCCTTTGGCATTCTGTTTGGATCGAAATATTCAGTCTCATTACTTTTTGGAGAAACCTTGTATTTCTAAGGCAAGTATTTGAAGTTGAAATTTGCGAAAGTAGCACATTTTTAAAGTTAATTACGTGCCTAATAGTTTTTTTGTTTCTGGGTTATTCTGAAATTATTTAGATGGTGTTCTTATTTTGTTGAACACGATACTGTCTTTGAGACTCTTGATTGGAATTGAGGGCTTCCTTCCGGAGAGTACATTGCCTGCCACATGATCATACGCGGTTTGGAACTGCTTTTTGACAATATATTATACTTCAATGAAATTTCCACATTTTGCCATCGTAACAATTTTATTTGTTTCATAACATGTTTTCGACGGCTTAGCCGTCATCGCCAGTGAATCTGAGTGTAGGAAATTTCTGTCAGGAAAATATATTATTGATGCCACAAAATTCATTACTTCATAGTCTGTGTGATTGAAGTTAGCTGATGAGACACAAAATATTGAAACCTATAGCCAATACTCTAGTCACAGCGCTCACGAAAAAAAAAGTTTTGTTGTTCCGTCAGTGTTATACGACTGATGAAAAAGATTCAATTTTTGTAGGACAAAAACTTTACATTACTTTAAGAATATTTGAAATTTTTATCTCAATTAATAAGAAATGGCAACAACTACGGCAATCTCGCGTTGGTGCCAGGTGATTCAGATAAATATTATTGTCCCAACACATAATTCTTGTAATTTCACAAAGATTATTTTCCTCTACTTCCCCAACATCTCGGTAATGGGCGATCTCTTATCAAAACTCAGCAAAACTGTTTGTGCCAACATAATACTTCGCGACAATGTAATAACGTACACAGAACTACAAGAAAAAAAAACTGAGAACTGACGTGCCAAGTTGACTACAGCTTCCCATTCGTGAACGCTGCGAAACACGTTAAGTTTAGGAGTAGGAAGCCGCCTTTTGCATCCCATCGGCCAACATTAAGAAAACGTTCAATAAAAATGTGACACATGGCCCAGCCGCGGAACGTAGAATAAGCTCAGTAGTCACGCCATGCACAATAAAAGATACTGCGAGGTATATAAGATACATTAAGTAGTCTTATTCGATATTTCATAGGAACAGAAATATGAATTTTCTTTATGTTTTGACGACCCACCTTTGCTGATCCACTCGAGGAAAGGCGATGTGTTCGCGTTCCTGTTGGTCCAGTGTAGGGTTCAGGTTCTTCATATGGTTTTTCGCCGTAAGAGCTAGATTGCTGTCCATACTTTCCTTGTTGTTGACCATATGACGAAGAGTGTTGTCCGTACTGACTTCTTTGTTGAGCAAAAGGTCCGGATGTCGGACTGCTCTGTTGTAAAACTAGAGGTCTGGATTGCTCGCCAAATACATTTCTCCCACTTCCTTGTCTACAGATAAAGAATTACTTTTCAGAAAAAATGTCAAATAAAATTTTGTTATAGAAGTAGTTTTAATAGTCCTCAGTTTCTAAGGTAGCAGATATTTTCTTAAGACTACTAAGAAACGTTCTTAATAACACGATATTTGTTTGTTTTCTATCACTCTGTTTCATTTAATCGAAGAGAGTTAAAAGACAATAATTTAATAACTTTGGAATACTATCTTCAAATTAAATGAAAGAAACTACAACTCGTAAATATCGATGGCATAAATTTAAAAAAACTAGCAAGATTTTTGGTACACAACTTTCTAACCTGAATTCTTTGTTGTTACATAATAACTTTTGGAGGATAGAAGGTTGTTTGTAGACAAGTAGAGGGGGTTTGTTGAAGAGGGATTTTGTGAAGGGGTTGGAGGCCATGATTTGATTTAAGTCTTTGAGAAGAGGTTTAATTTTGTCAATACATGGGGAAATGTTGAACATAATGCTGAGAACTTAGATGATTGAGAGTTAATGGATTTAAATACGCAGTTTGAGCAAGGAGGTAAAATTCTTTTAGTGAGGATGTCGTGCACTTTGGTAAAGTATTGATGGAGATCTGAAGGAGAATTATAGATTCTATGCCCGATATATGGAAAAAAGCGTTTAACATGGTGTTGATGGATAACAATCAAAATGAAAGTACTGTTGTTTGTTGGTTATTTTCTTTTAGTTTGGATTATATTGAAATTAGAGTGTAGTGTGTTGGTGTCCAGGAAATTTACTGAATTGTGGAAGATATTCCAGGTGAATGCTAGAGAGTATGATGAAAATAATGTTGTTGTTTCATTCAGAGGTTCTATCTGCAGTAGTAAAATCCGTTAGAAATACAGTTTGAACGAGACGACTTGAGTATGCAAAAAATTTGCACTATAGCATCTCTTCAGATTCATGTTTAGAAGATCCTATAGATAATGTCCGAGGTAATGCATATTGCCGACGTCACCAAGGGAAGGTTTAGGGATTTTTGCATACTCAAGTCATCGGAGGTCCTACACACTTATTACAATGTTTTAAATTATCTTGAATTGTTCTAAACTAGTTAAATGATCAAAATATCCTTTTATAAATTTTAAATAAGTTTATTTTAAATTAATCCATCTAGACAGCGCTGATCTGGTGGTAGCGTCTTAGCTTCCCCTGTTCTGCTGAGCGGTAGAGTGTGATTTAAACCCAACCTGACCCAACCAGGTGACTTTTTCGGTTGGGGTTTCCCTCATCTACTCCAGATAAATGTCGGTTCAGTTCTCTTAAGATTCTCTCCTTCCCAATTTCCTCACCCGAGTCCAATGGTTAGGTGGAAGCAAACATCATGGCTAGAACCTCACCAAAGAGCATAAAAAATTAAAAATAAATGAATATTTTTACCTGGACGCAATGCCTCTTTGACTGCTTTGTGTGCTCTCTCTGCTTCCTCTACTTCCTCTTCGGTCCCCCTGTTGCTCGGAAGCAGGAGCATAAGAAACAGAAAGAGTTCGAGGAACTGACAGTCGTCGATAGCTCTCCCTCTCCGCTGTCGGCTACATCAAGGAAACTCACAGACGCACCGCAGAATAAAGGGTTTCTATTATATTTTCGCTTATATGTTTGCCATTTTTTATTGCATTTTTTCGAAATTTTAGCTGTTGTTTCTACATAAATAAATAATTTTATTGGTATTATTGTTCTAGAGTATATATTCCCTATTATCAAAACAATGTATACCAAATTAGGTAAAATGTTGGAAACTATTTTTTCACTTTTATGTTTTTATTCAGTTTTAGAATATTAATTCTTGAGTATTCTTCAAATCATGGCATGAACCATTTAATGATGCAAGAATTTCTTACAGATTTTTATTATCGTCATTTCAGTGGATTTTATTCGAGCGATATTTAGTTAAATATAAATGTATCTACTCCAATTTCATACGTACTCTAACAAAAATAAATAAGAATAAGAATACTTTGGAGCAGTAATTTTCTAGCCCACGAATACATGTCACAACACGTCCAAAATATTTCGTTAGGGAGGGCGCGTAATGTTGGAACTACAATTCGACCAGCGAGTATTTGACGGTACCTGGAGAAAGTAATGCAGCCAAGATATAGATATTTTCCTCTGACAGTTACGAGTTGAAAGAGTGTAGTCTGATAATAGAAGAATTATCACTAAAATAAATTTATAATGGGAAAGACGAAATAATATAATTAAATACCGCTAGAAATACTAGAACAGCGAAGAGGGCATGAGGATAGATATCTCAGTCACGTCATCCGATGTAATTGAATAGCACGATTGCTTTCTTTAGGGTGACGGAGATATTTCATTTTATAAAATCAACCGCATATGCAGTCAACGTGAGAACGTAGTGCGATTGGACGTAGATGTAGAAAGATCTAAAAGCTAGTTGAAACAACGAAGCATCCTGATTGGTGATTGTGATGCGAATTTCAGAAAAAACATTTTCTCTAGAGGAGAAGGAAGGTGGACTAGGATGGATCGTTCACTTACTTGTAACACTTTCTTGGAAGACGCGAGAGCACTTGTTCGAGAAATTTTGCGGTGAGGACGCGAGCATTCGTTCGACATCTCCGTATCCCAAAATTAGATGTAAACGTGTTTTAAAGAATTTTCGGAGAGATTTTCGTGAAAGTAGTGGCCGTACTAGGGATTCGAGTACAACAAGGAACTGAATTTCTCGAAGCGCGCACTCTCTAGATCGCATGTAAAGCAGTTATGGTAATTAAGTGAAGTTGCACTTGGAACTGTGGATATAATCAAGTAACTAGAAACGTAAAGTGTTTCGTAAGCCAAGTAAAGACGTTCTTGTAACGCTTCGCATTCGTATCAACATCTCTGCAACATTACGAAAACTAGAACTCAATCGGAGAGAGCAGCTGTGGGCAGTCTGAGGAACGCGAGTAGTCACGAATTCTACGATCAGTGGTTGGACGTCTGGGGATCTTGAGCGCGACTAACTTTGGAAAGGAAACCGGACGAACAACGAGACCACGAAAACAGTTCTGAGGCAGTCTGTGATATTTAAAAAGAATTAAATGTCACGTACGATTATTGTGCGTCAGGAGAACTCTGGTCCTTAAAAAAAGGAATGAACTTTCTTACTTAAAGGTCAATTGGGTTTTTTTTTTTTAAATTATTAAGTAACGATTTTGTTAGAATTTCCTTTGATGTAAATATATTTTATATGTTAAATTGTATGTATTTCTTTCGATGTGGAAATTTTTGGAAAGTGGTATTATGAAAAAATATTTTTTTTTGTGTGGTATGAATAATCTCCGGAGGAGAGATGATATTTAACAGTAAAGTATGAGAATTTAAGCAGTCACAGTTTCAAATTTGAGGAGGATTGTGCATGAAGTAAATGGTAAAGTTTGTTGTGTAGTGTTGATTTTAGAGGACTTAGTAATGTTGGAATCATAATTGAAGTATTTGGGGTGTAATTACGATTTATGCATTCAACTTACTGAGGAGATTTGAAATATACGAGTGTTAAAATTTTGATGACTGATTTAATGATTACTTGTGGTATCTCTTTTTCCGGACGATTAGTGATAGGGAAAGGGGAGGGCACTAGCGTAGACGTAGGTGGATGCTGATGCTGCGTGGGACTCTTCGACGACGTCGGTGAATTCAGAGGTTCGATTTTTTGCTACACTTCGCGTATACGGGTCCGCTTCACTCGAAGTAATTCAAAGGGCCTAGTTTGCATTACAGTAGATTCATCGTGGAAGTCCTCCAATGACCTTTTTGTGTATCTATTGACGTCATTTAGTCACTAATAGTGAACTTGAACGTGCCCCGTGTTGTATTTAGTAGCCACGAGCTTCTTATGAGTTGAAAGTGCATTAGAAGGGAACCACTCTCGCAGCATTGTGTCCTAAACCACGTGTGTACATGTTATACAGGCCACGAGGTTAGTAAATGGTAGACCGCAGTGACATCCGCTATATTCCACGCCTCCGACGCCAAATGCGTGGGAACGCGGCCACCTAAAGGCCAAATGCAGAATTAGCACTTATGTTACAGTAACAAGAGGGGAATTCTAGTAAGAAACTGAAGAGACAAGTTGAAGCTATTGAAAATAAATACAAGGTGCATAGTACTCACGATAAACCTAATCAAACAGGTATAAGTATTATTGACACACTTAAACAAAAAATTTCTGCATGTAAATGGAGATTAAATAGGTATACAAGATGTAGTAGGAGGAAAAGAGAGAACCAGCAGTTTCAAAGTGATGAAAGAAAATTTTACAGGACACTTAAAAATAATTTCTGTAATAAAAATCAAATTCCACCAAAATGTGAAGAAATTACTAGGTACTGGTCCTCGATATGGTCAAATAGTGTACCCTACAAAGAAAATTCAAACTGGATATCAGAGGAAATAGAAGATATGTTACAAGTTGAAAACATGTTGACACCTGAAATCACAGTAGAGGAAGTAAGTTAATGAAACTCATAATTGGAAAACCGCAGGTAGTGACAACACACACAATTATTGGCACAAGAAAGTAACGTGTACTCACATTCATCTGGTCTTCTTTCAACACCCTGAAATGGTACCGTTGTTTTTGACAGAAGGTAAAACGTTTTTATCGCCTAAGGGGAAAATTTCAAATGACCCATCCAAGTACAGACCAATAACCTGCCTGCAGACTGTCTACAAAATAATGACTGCCTGTGTAACACGAGAAATAAACGCTCATTTAAGTAAGCAGAACATATTAACTGAAGAACAGAAGGGTTGCAGAAACGGCATGAAACGATGCAAGGAGCAACTGGTAGTTGCTTCTGTTATTCTCAAAGAAGCTCACCAGAGAAATAGCAATCTTTTCTGTTGTTATATTGACTATCAGAAGACCTATGATGCGGTACCTAATATGTGGTTAATAGATATCCTTAAGATATATAAGATTCACCGTGCTTTGATTCGATTCCTACAACATGATGAAACAGTGGAGAACATTTATTCATATTTATGATGTAATAGAAATGAAATAAGTTCTGAAATTAATATACAACGGGGGATTTTCCAAGTCGATTCTTTGAGTCAACTAGGGTTTTCTTTTGGCATTGAATCCCTTGTCCCGTTTAGTGAATCGTACCAACATCGGATATCGCATAGGTAATAACCGAAATGACCATCGGGTATCCCATTTTCTGTACATGGATGACTTGAAACTATATACTTCATCCTCAATTAAGTTTCAACAATGAATACAGTTGGTGGAACAGTTTTCAGAGGATATGAAATTTGTCTTAGAAAAGGTAAAGATTTAGTAAACCCTCAGGGAGTTGATACAGTGCGGGGTAAAATTGGGCTAATGACAGAATTTGAGATTTACAAGTATCTAGGAATAGAGCAATCAAAAATGATAGCACATACTGAAATCAAGAGAACTCCTACATCGGAATATACCAGAAGACTGGAGAGAATCTGTAGAACAGAGTAGAATAGTAATAATTTGGTAAAAGCCATAAACACATATGTAATATCAATTTTAACTTATTCATTTGGGATAATATCTTGGTAGACTTGATAATATTTGGAAAATCTGCAAAGTTATTTGCGGGCAAAATTGACAAACACCACAGAAAATCAAGTAACCTGAGAATGACACTTCCAAGAGATGAAGGCGGAAGAGGAATTATAGATACAAAAAACCTACACAACAGGCAGATTGCTCAACTTCGTTCTTGTTTTCATGAATGGATGAAGGAATCCTCACTACACGCCAGCATTTGCTGCTCAGACAACAATTACACTCCATTAAACCTATTAGAAGCTAGAAACTTAGACAGTGAAAAATTTCAAGAGAAGTAGACAAAAGTTTGGAATGGAGGAGCATGGCACTGCACGGAAGATACCCTCATGAACTGAGCAACCCCAATATCGACAAGAAAGCGTCGAACGCATGGCTCAGGTGAGGGGAGCTTTTTCCTGAAACAGAAGGGTTTGTTATGGCCATCCAGGATCAGGTTATTTTCACTAGGAATTATAAGAAATATATCATGCAGGATCCCTATACGGAAAATGATAAGTGCAGGAAATGTGGAACTGCTTCTGAAACAATTGAACATATAACCGGAGCTTGTAATATGTTGGCAAAAACTGATAATTTACATCGCCATAACCAAGTGGCTAACATAATTCACCAAGAATTAGCTTTAAAGTATTGTCTTATAGAAAATAACACACCGTATTACAAATATTAGCCGACTGACGTTTTAGAATCAACAAACTTCAAATTATATTATGACAGGTCAATAATCACGGACTGTACAATTCATAACAACAGACCAGACATAGTGCTAAAAGATCAAGTAACAAAGACAATCTATTTGATAGACATAGCTGTGCCAAACACTCACAACAATTGAGGAAAAATATCAGAAATACAGTAATCTTAAGGCAGAAATACAAAGGATATGGAACATGGAGAGAGTTTACATAGTACCGGTAGTAATGTCCTCTACAGGAGTCATCCCTATCTCCCTCCACAATAGTATTAGCATGTTAAAATTGTGTAAGACCATTTATGTACAACTTCAGAAAGCTGTTTTGCTCAACACATCAAGAATAGTCAGAAAATATTTGGATCATCCAAAGTGAGTGTGCTTGATGTTGCCCGTACCTCACTACGACCAGCAGAAAAAGTTGAGCTCCTAAACGGAATAAAATAATAATAATAATAATAATCGTACAGCTCTCAGCATGAGACACTAATGATAAATTGTCCTGTATGCTGTCAGAAACTTTGTTTACAATCTGACGGACAGTCAACTTAAGAAACCAAATTTACCGTATCTAGTTGCCCGAAAACGAATATTTTCTTCAAAACCGCGTCTTGATATTTTCCAATTTCCTTTAACCTTTTTCTAAAAGTAGTTTTGAAATTTTTTCTGAAAAATTTTTAAATCACTTATATTTTGAGAGATTACTGTTTTGAAAATTAATAATTTTAAATAATAAGACTCCTCTGTAAATAATTAATACAAATTTGGGTTTCGCCTCTTCCGCAAGTATTAATCATCGACATATTAATGTCAGTAGGTGAGATTCTGTTGAAGAGGTTGAGTGGAAGAGAAAATGTGGTTTTCAAAGTTGCTGATAAGCATGATCGACGGCCAGGTGAAAATTTCGACGGACCGGGACTCGAACCCGGGACGTCCTGTTTGGGTCTCAGGTTTGCTATCCACTGCACCACCCACCTAGCATCCGTAGTCTCTACTCAACATCCACCCGGTCTGTTCCAGGCCACGAGGTCCCGGGTTCGAGTTTGTGGTCCGTCGCAATTTTCACCTGAGGGCCGTTGTCGATGCAAACACTACTCGTCGAGTAGGTTCTCGGAAGTTGTAAGTTAAAATTGTTGATAAATGTGTCAGATAGGAGCTAGAAAACAGAAAGGCAGTTGGTTTGTAAAATATCTACACGTACACGTCAGTAACTAAGAAAGTAGGTAAGAAATTGTGAGAATTTGAGTCAGCAATTCAAAACGGGATGAAAATTTAAGTTCGAGGTTGCTTCTGGTTGTAGTACAACGAGAACCGGAACGGTGAAAATTGCGACGATTCTGAAGTTAACCATTAATAGCATTGTATTGTAAGTTATAAAGTGATAATTAAAAGATATAAAACATAAAAATTTAGTATAAAAGCATTATTAACTAGCATGTATACGTTGTGGATCCCTAACTTAAGAACCACCAAGGGTGCGCGGACTACCATTTGAGAATGTCTCTAGTATATATTACATTGTATGAGTTATCCAGGCGCGCACCTATGGGGAGAACTAAAAGGGCTCATGCACCTCCCTCAGACCCCAAATTTAAAAATTATTCGTCGAGACAAAAATTTGAATTTTTTAATAGTTTATTTTAAATAAACTTAATTAATAGTTTAGAAATTAATGAGTAAATCGTTAGTTCTTGTTTTTTTGTCTGCTGTAAAATACTACTTTATAACTACGTTGCCATTACATCAGTAATATATAATAATATGGTCTAATGTGAAAACTTAAATGCATTTTTGAGACAAAAAAGCAAAACTCTTTCAGGGAGGTCCACCACACACCACTGGAAAAAGTCTTGTTGTTTTTTCGAAACTTCCGTCATTAAAGCAAGAAGCCCCCTCCAAAAATAAAAAATAAATCTGGAGTTATCGATGGATTTATTCATCTGAACGCCAGTGAATTCTTGTACTCAGTGTACTGGGGTAAATATTTACTATGTTGAATGAGACTTTTGTTTTAGGAGGGAAGTCGTAACAGCAAGATTTGAGTTGACGAAGACTTCTTACCTGGAGTGCGCTAGGTATAATCTTATATTCTCCTACTCTATAATTATCTTCTCACTCCATGACCATTCAAACACAAGGAAGTCTCTGAAATTTGTGTCAGCAACGATGTAAAATGAGATTATGAAGATTTATGTCTTTGCGATTTATGTCGCTTCTATTTTCTGCCACTTTCACGTACATTTATAAATATGATAACTTTATATCATAACACGTAAAATTAATCATCATCATCACTGGTCGCCCTTTTCCCATTTCTATTTGGGGTCGGCTCTCCTTGTCACTCTTCTCCAGAGCTGTCTGTTCTGGGTAATCTCCGGATCCAGGTTTCCCTTCTCCAGGTCCATCTTCAGAGTGGTCATCCATGTTTGGTGGGGTCGGCCGAGACTTCTCGGTGCTGATTCAAGTTGTAACACTTTCCTCGTCATGTGGTCTTCTGACCTACGCATTACATGACCGTACCACTGTAGCCGCTTTTCAGCCAGTTTTTTTCCGGGATAGGCTTAACTTTGAACGTGCCTCTTATCAGATTGTTGGGGACTTTGTGAAGTAGCGTCACGCCAGCAGACCAACGAAGCATCTTCATCTCAGCTACGTGTAGGCGATTTGCTTGTGTCTTCTTCAGCGGCCAACATTCAGATCCATAGATCAGAGCAGGGCGGGCACGTAAAATTATTAAAATTATATTTTTCTAAATATTCACAGTTCAAAAAAAAAAAACACAACACAGTCTATACTGATTTTCAAAACACGTTTACCAAACCCTATGGATTTTACTATGATTTCTGTAAATATAAAGTTGTATATATTAGTTCGGCATTTTGATGGGGAGACTGCATAAGGCAGTGACTCCCCACGCCCTGTATCAGAGACTATTATGGAACCGAGATGGCAGCGAGGGCGAATGAATTGGTGATTCACGTGAATGGTATGTGGAGAAATGTGTCCTTCCTACAATGCACATTCTCCACATTCTACTCCTTTCCCCTGTTATATGCTCTTGCCCCATCAGCCTGCTCGCACGCACGATAGTTGCTGATGACCCAGGAACACAGCTTCCTACAAATACAGCTCACTACAGCATTGCAAAATACATGCTGTTCTTCGATGAAAATCGTCAAGAATTTCGTCATGAATATTTACTTGTATTAACTGTTTACACTTCGGCACGGCCCATCTGTAATACAAGAAGTCCAAGGCACAACATTCCAAGGCCAACACACCCTGAGGCCCGGATACAGAATAGCGAACATTCCAAGGCCAACACATTCCAAGGCCCAGACAGGGAATGGAGTTCGACGTAAAATAAGTTCTATGCTTATTTCCTAATAAGTACGCGAGTACTTAACCGCCTTGTGACGACACTATTCTTTCATCAGAGCTAATTACGTTTAGTATGAAGACCGTCAATTATCTTCATTTTTAAGGAACGATCCTTAGATACGAATAACAGTCACTTCCAGCCTTCTCGAGCCGTTCAGCACACGCTTAGACGCGCTCCGTACGAGCTTATATACGGTTCCAATCTCGATGAATTGCAATCAATCTCAATTCCGAGACCATAAAAGCAACTAGCTTTAATTACCACGCAAGTTCACAAACTGGAATACGAACATTTAAATTCGGCGACAANTATTTAAATTCGGCGACAAACCGAATTCGTCCAGAATTCTCCACTTCTACGCCACTTGGATTGGAAAGACCACAAGTCGCTTCGACCGGATTCCTCATCAGAAGGGCACCTCTGCAGACGATCGCGAGCCCTGCGAATCGTCCTACAACGCCGCAAATCTCTGAGGGACGAACGGCCACGGATCGCCACCACGGACGCTCTGCAACTGACGACGTCCAGGTTTTCCGTGTTGTCACACGGTGTCATTATTTTAAACACTTTCCAATTGTATTCAATAAACTTGCTACAAGGCGAGAAGTTAAAGAAACCTGTCCATATTATTTATTTTGTGAAAGCGGAGACTTGGTTGAGAATTCGACCACTTCTCCACACTGCGCAACAGGTATATATCCTCGAAGGCATGGTTCTTTGCTTCGAGAAAATTTAATTAAGAAAGAAATAGCATGAACGCAAAAAGATGCTTCGGGGAGGCACCTATTGAAATAATAAATCTCGAATGTAGAGTTATTTGATAGTTACGATTTATTAACAATACTTTCCAAATAATCTATAGTTCGATAATAATACGTACTTCTGAAATGATTTTTTTTTCTTAAATACAAATTTGTTAGTATTACTTTGACATTATAACATGTACCGAACTATTTTTATTGTTAGGAGTGTGCTGAAATGTTAAATTCGCCTCTGCCTTAGGACCCTTGATTGGAATTGATGGGATGGCCCCTTGCTTTCTTCCGGAGAGTAAATTAGTTTATTGTCCTCCAAGTGGTCATACGCAGTTTGTTACTACTTTTTTGACAAAGTTTATTTACAATGAGAAACAGTGTGTTTATTAGTTTATTGTTTATTAGTCGCAGTAAATTACTTTATTGTCCTCAATGTTGTCTTAGGCAGTTTGAAACTGCTCTTTTGACAAGAAATTATCAATTAATTAATTAATTTTTTTTATCAGCCTAACTGGCTTGCTGTTGGTACAGAGCTTGAACTCAACGTACCCAACGCTTTTATTGCGCCATCGTTCCTAAGAGTAATAAAATCCTACCTCGCGTTATGTTGGTAGGACATTTGCATTTCTGAAAACTTAAATCCACAACTCACCTCGGACACCCATTGAATTCGCGTGCTCTTGTGGCGCTATTCTGTTCTCTCTGCATCGAGATAGTGGAACGAATATTGTATCAACTTGTTGTGTTATTAAATTGAATTTCTTCGCTTTTGTGACTACTCTTAATATGTATTAGGATATAACTTGAATTCATGGAAGTGGGCAATTCGTGTTAGGTAGCCCGCTGAGCGTTACCTAACGCTGCGGGTTCAAACCCTGATCGGCCGAACTAGGTGAGGTTTTCAGCTGAGATTTCCCTCGTCTACTCCAGACACATGACGGTTCGGTACCATAAATTCCCCGGCAACTCAACATCTCTCCTTCCCAAATCCCTCGACCAAGTCCGACGGTTAGATGAAAAAAGGTTCCTTCATTGCCCGAACCTCGCCAAAAGACGTTAAATAAATAATTTAATAAATATTGCATAATGTTTGGCAAAGTTACGTAACTTGGAGTATAGGGATGATGATGAGTGAAAGTAATCGTGGATGTTACAGTCCAATCTACCTGTGGTGTAAGTCGTTCTCTGGACCGTCGACGTTCCTCTTGTCTCGCCCGTTGATCAGCGTCTCTCTCCAGACTGCGAGCTGCATCTTTCGACGTCCTTCGATTGGGGTTCGCCATGACGTCGGCGCTGCTCTCTGGTGTCACGAAGATGAACTATTTACGGGTTACGCCGGTGCCCAGTACGAAGCAGAACATGTTACACTCCCAATATGGAAGTGTGTTCCCTAGTTAAATGGATTTTTTCGTCATTGTCTTTTTCCATTTTTTTGTTACAGTTTTATATCATGCGGGAATGTTGTCGTGTACTAAAGCAGGTGGATCTTTCATCTTCCAATATTTTAAATACATTTTTTAATTTTTTCTTTATTTGGTCTTGTTAAAAAACTAGGATATTTCCATTATTGGAAGTATCCATTTCCTGGCAACACTTATTTAGCTAAAACAATAATTTTAAAATATAGTCGTTTAAAAGTCGTAAGTTGGCATTCGAAAAGTGTTTCAGAAAATAATTCTAGAATAGCACTATAATATTAATTCAAGTACACTTCTTGAATAACGTAGAAAATTCATGTAATATTAACTTTTATCATTCGAATGGAACGTTACATTATAGCAATCGTCATTTTCTATAAGTGACGAAAATTTTCAGAAAAGTTAGGTAAGGGAAAAGTAAACTCAAATAAAACTATTCATACAAGAAATATTTCAATCAAAATCCTAATGAATGAAAAAGATAGAAAAATATAAAAATACATTTGTGGTCGCTGAACAATTACGTATTACAAAAAATTAACTCTCCTGAAAACCAAGATTTGGGATTGAGGGAAATATAATGTAATTCGAAAGGATGACTTACAAAGTGCTATTTGTCAACAAAGTGTAAATAAAGAAGACAATTAGGAAACAAATAGAATACTGAATTTACTTTGGGATCACATATATTCACAAAGCAAGAAAAAGCTTTTGCGAATTGTCAGGAGCAGGAAATATACTGAAAAGTTGCTAAAACACGCAACTGTCATTTTTTTAAATGCTCAACACTTATATAACAACCGTAAATGCTATTTACTCCTGAACCATTTGACAGAAGAACAAATGCATGTTGAACGAGTTTTAATATTTACTGGAGCTTAAGCTGCAACATTTTCTATATATACTATCTAGTTTTACATACCAAATTAACTGATTATGATTTTATAAAACCTAAACTTTTCTTAAAATCGTTCAAACCGCATTATTCTTCTTTTTTAAACGAGCACATTTATACTCAAATCTCACGTTTAATTAGTTCTTCACGATCACAAAATATCACAAGTTCCAACCATATATCTCCGTTATGAAAACCAGAGATCCCATGTTCATTCGTGCTCACTTTGTGAGTGTCTTAGTTAATAATTTTTAACTTTCATTCGATGATAAGACATGTAGTTCTCTGATTTCATCCTTCGAACACAAGTTCTCTGAGTGGTGGCTATTCACGACCCCATCAGTGCTACCACAACACTCAAAATGAAGACACCCACAGGGTTTTCCAATCGCAGTTGACCACCATGTTGCATGGCTGCAGGATGCTCACCTGAAACATGGTTAGAATATATAATGATTACCCCTCAGGGGCAAAGTATCATTTCTTATGTTAAAAAACCCAAACGTAAAAATTTGTAGTAAGAATAAATACAGAAACGAAATTTTGAACACAACTGATTATCTTTTATCTTGGTAAAAGATTTGTGTGTGAGTGAAGTTTTTCCTGAAATTAAAAATGTTTTACGCGATTTATATAGTTTCACTGTACAAAACCTTCTGCTGACTTAAAGTTTATGATAGGCAAACTCGAACGCTCCCTAATAAAATCGGAAACAATTCCAATAAAAGTTCTTTGATTCATGGGGGTGGCATTTGTTTGCAGAGTGTCATTTTAATGTTCTGTTATTGTACTATTGCATGCACGGCATCTGCCAGTGATCTCAGTGTTGCACGGTAAATGGACTGCCAACTGGACGTATAACAACATGGCGTCGTGCGTATTGAGGCATCAATTTCTTGGCACGTAGTGGTCAGTCCAGTTTATAACTATACTGGCATTTGAAACGGCCTCCTACGCAAATTGCAGTCTTCTGATTCGATAAATAAACGATATGTTACCGTAATTTAAACAATTAATATTGTTTAAATTATAAAAGTCAACCAACATGTGTTCCAGCGGTTCCAATTGGTTCGTGCTTCCCCGAACACCCGTGAGAGCGGTGAAGGGTTAATAAAAGGGTCGTGGTAATTGGGAAAGACCGAAGCAGCGGTAGTTGTCTCAATGGCTACTTTCGTGTAATTCTGAGGAGACACAATCGAGAACATCTTCCAAGAAAATGGCAGACGCGTTAGTGTGAGCAAAATACCATTGAAAAGGTGAAAGGGTGCACTCGCCAAACTCTCCGCAGCGGCTTGAAGATGGGTGACACGAGATCCAGTAAGATTAATTTGTTCAAAATTTTAAATAGGGATTGGTGGGTGTGGGGAAGGAGATCCTCGCGGGAGAATTCACAAGAAAGTAGTTCCGAGTGGGAGGGAGTGACGTCAATAGCGTTGCGAGAGGTAGCATTGCTTCTAGCTTCTTGCTGCTACTTGCTTGTCGATTCTGATTTTGGACGTCGACTGAGCTTCTTATATTTTTTGAGCTTGAAAACTTTGGACCTAATGATTTATCGGGCTCATGCGGAACATGAACGGGAGCCAACGACGCTGGAAGCCCGGGTAGGTGCCGGAGCAGCCACTGCAAGAAGAGCGATGCCACCATTAAATGGGTATGTTGACTTCATCTCCGTACCTCTATTTACTTGCTCTGTCCATCTCTGCCAGCGAACCAAAGGGGTAATGTACTGTGTCATATTAATTAATACACGAGAGAAGATAGTGAAACAGATTCGTGTGCGCGAGTACTTAAACGGCTGAGACAGGAAAGACGCAGTGTTTAGTGCAAAGAGCCAGAAAATGGGCCTCAGGTTCACAACGAAGTGATCACCCGTTAAGATTAAAAACAATAATGACTCATAGGAAAAGGACAATATTGCAACTGCTTTCTTGTAAAAACTATTTGAATCATGCGAATACAAAGAACATTTTTTATTTGTGGTGTGCTAGATGTCCTGTGTGTACTTTTGGGGGAGTTTTCGTGTAACTAGGCCAACTTCATACGTTGTACTCTTGCATGTCTAGGAAAATATAAGTATTATAATCATGTGAGCTTTTGGAAGGGTTTTGAGCTGTGCTAATGTTTTGGATCATGGGGTTGATTTTTATATTTTGTGTATTTTTTAACAGTGTGAGAATTGTTAATAGAGTAGGATGCATAAAAGTGATAATAAATGTGAATTTTTGATTGGAAAAAAATGGTTTGTTTCCCCGTTAAGACCGCCCAAGGATTTATGGACCCTAGATATCAATATTATCAAATGTATTTGTGCTTCTTAAAGTCAAATGAAAATAGTTTTTTTTACTCGGTAAGTTTATTTCATTTGTTGAGTAATTATTATTACAACAGGTATAGTCTGCTGGAGTAAGTTGTGGTTTCGAGTGAAGTGCTGATTCACCGATCGGATTATTGAAACTATTTCTGTTCAGTTGTTAACTGAAACGATATAAACAGCAAAACAGTTTTCGCCTTCTGTTACCCTCTTCCAATCGTCTTATTGTAACACAAAATAACAAAAAAAAACAATAGTTAAAGCATCGAAAATATAAAATATATGAAAATGTACATAAACTGTTGCTATCTTAAGTTAATGTTAATCGTTATCTATGAAATACTATCACTGTCAAATTATTTAGCCGAATAGACTATGTCACTTAAACAGTGTACACATTATTATAACCTAAGTATAATAATAACGCGTTATTTCCACTCCAGAAAACTTTTGAAAACAAAATTAAAATGTTCAGTTGCGGACCTAAATTATAGAAAAATTTTCCCCCAAAAAAGATGTTCCCAAGTGCTGTTTGATTTAATTCTGTTATAATTTCACAGCTATATGATAATAAGATATTCAATATAGAAATTTAAAAATAACACTTTTTGCCCATGATAATTTAGATAAATAAGCAAATAATCACTTTTAAGGTATTGATAATTATTTTCATTCTGATGTGTTTGATGATCCTTGAGCTGACGTTCCGACTGAAATTAAGAATACATCACAGCGCGATACATTTTTGTCAAGGGTAAAATTTTTGACAAATGCTGAGAAATATTTTGACAAATGCTTTGTCCATTGTCGTGAAAACCAATAACAGTTTCCTCACGATACGTGCTATCAAAATGCGAGTACGAGTTTTTACAGGGTAGTTCAATTAAGTGAACACAGCGTGAGCCTCGTAGAAAAAAGAATTCGAATAAATAGAATTCCTGAGAATTGTACATTCGTAGAACAGCGGTTAGGGTTCACTTTGATCCCTCATAAGAAATGTTTGGAAACATTCAAGTTCGAACTCAATAAGACATTTATTTTCTTCTCCTGTGCTTTCATGAATTAGTTTTACACACAAAGACCAGACTTTACAGTATGGACCATTTATATTATTGATGGGTACATGGATAATCTCGAATAACTATATCATGTTTCTATTTCTCTAAGGAATTTTCAGAAAATTTTAACAAATTGAACACATTTCGTTAGTTGGTCGTCCACATTGCAACAATTAACCATTTCCAGAAATCAATGACTCACAATGTAACTGAGCAAAAACACTAGAAAGGCTGAGAATCTTGCATTCCTAAACACATTTTCCACACACAACTACTTTTTGTGTACATATTCCGCAGACTGCTTTGAAACATTTGCTGCAGGCATCGCTTGACTTGTTGCCTTAACACAGACCAGCTTGGAACTTCTTCCTCTTTTTATCTTCTTCTGGACACGGTCCTAAAGATTTCCCTTCTTGTCGTTGTAGTTGCTTTCGCTCGTTCCATCTTGTTAGTCCCCTTGTCAGCAGGATGATGAACTTCTTCCGCATGATCTTGTTACCCGTTACTTGCTTGTAAATGACCCAAGCACAGATAGCTGTTAGGTCTAGGATAATGCAAAACACATGCATTGGCCACCTCCTGCAAGCAATCTTGTTAGTATATTTACGAGATATGTAGTCGATCACATCTCCCCCGCGTTTTCTGCCGTTGTAGAAAGTTACAGTTTCTGGCTTCTTCTTTCGTTCTGTTCACATTGATACTTGAGTATGTCGTGTGGCACGAAGGACGTTCTTGTTCTTCTTTCCTTGGTACACTGTCAAGGAGCACAGTGTGTTCCCAGTTTCTCTCCAGATTGTTGTATAGTACAATTTAGACTTGGAATTCTTCACCTCAGTAAGAATTTCACGACGGATGCGGTTCATTGTTCTCACCAACAAATTTTTTGGATCATCGAGCTTCTTAGCAAGTTGGAGAAATGTGAAGAAGCTGCCTGTCGTCATGTTTCTCCCTTAGTTTAGAAACGGCTCCATGAGGCGAAGCACGACGTACTCTCCCAGAGGTTGCTTATCCGGTCGCGCAACGACCTTAACAAGGTATGGAAATGCATTGCAGATATATTTTGTGGCCACATCTACAGCCATCCAGAATTTGAGTCCATACTTGTCGGGCTTGTTAGCCATAAATTTGGTAAATATGCACCTGGTTTTGCTGGGAGGTAACTGTTCATCAACTGTTATATTTTCACTTGGTCAGTAACAGCGAAGGCGATTTTCCACAAATTTGTTCCAGATTTCAGAGATAAGAGCGAACTTGTCAGCTGAAAGGCTCTTTGCTCGGATTGGTTTCTCGTCGAAACGGAGGAATCTGAGAAGCTCTTGACATTGTGTCCTCCATGCATTGCTGTCCACAAAAGCGTGACCATAAATCATCCACAGACACAGCTTTTAGACACAGAACATCCCGGGTATACATGATGGCAGTCGTAGCATCCAACACCTCGAGCGACACGGTCCAGAACGTGTTCTTGAGTTCTTTCTGAGCGTTTCTTTCTGTGTGTCGTTTCATTATACGAAGCATCGATTCATCAAAGAGGAGACGAAAGGCACAAGTGATAGAGTCGTCAACTCAGTGGTAAGCATATGTAGTGGGACCTCTCCGCTCTTTTTCTGCAGCACGCCTTCCAGATGAAGACGAAGAGTTCGATTCCAAGACCCACTCGATGAAAACACGATTAGAAACTATTAAAAGTCAAGATATTTGAGGAGAAACGACATAAGAGTGAGCTCACTATTAAAGACAAATTTAAGATGGGGGTCATTTTGACCCCTACCGCTGTTCCAGTGTTAAACGAGACCATTAACACGTGCTAAAACTGAATCACGTGTATCTAGTTTGGCATCAATTAAAGATTTCTTTGAAATATTGTATACGAGTTTTCCTTTTTTTTTTTTTTTTGATGCAATGTGTAATTCTAGAAATTTGCTGGAAATTTTAAAGTATTCACTACAGAGTTGTGTAACGATACAATTGTTCTGTAAAGATTAAAATCTGAACCTGTAATGAAAAATAGGGGTTCCTATTTAAAATTTCAAAGTTACTTCCCTCCACCAAATCAAATGAGGAGCAGGTTGTCCAATTTTAGCATAAGAATAGTCCTGTTTCAAACATTAACTTTCTATTTCAATTTTTTCTACAGTTTAGTTTTTGAGATATTTTCATGTGTTCAATTAAATAGATCATTCTGTATAAATCCTCGGCACTCACCGTTGAGCACGTGGACTACGATGGTCTTGATGTTGGCATTGGAGGGGTTACACGCGTATTTCCCTGAATCTGGGGCATTGGCGCGTTGGATGAGGAGATACGAAGTGGTGAGTTCTCCTTTCTCGGTGATGACGCTCACCCCTCCACGTGGTGAGTCATAGTTGATTTCCTGGAAGAGAATAAATACATGCAATTGATGAAATTAAATGATTGAGATGCAGTATCACTCGTGTAATTAGGAGAGAATAATGTACGAAAAGGAGAACGTCGATCAAACCGAATAATGTGACAAAAAAAGACTTTTACGGAGTGGAAGTTCTGAAAATGAACATGGAATTTCACATGATAAAATACCGCAATTTTAATTTTCACGTGCATTTTGGAAGTGTAATTGAGTACAATTATTTTGAATTGAGTGAGTACGTGGAGATACAGGATGAAAATTACTGTTAATTTTAAAGAAGGACTAATTAAATGTGGGAACGGATTGACGAAAAATATTGCAAGTGAAAACGACAATAGAAAAAGTGTATACTTCTAAAAAAGAAGAAATATTTTAAGTGAATAAATCCTTGGGAGACTACTTTATTTTGTAACCAGACGAATTTATTTGTATAAAACTTGTACTAATGCATATTGTTATTACGTCTGTACAACTATAAGTATTGTATTAAACGACTTTATTTAACAGACTGGATTTATTATCTGTTAAACAAAATATTCAACGTTTCGACCCTCATCCGGCAAATAATGGAAAACAATTATTTTAACTCTTTTACCTACCGGAAATGAGAAAATGTTTTACAGAAATCATAGAATATGACATACATGAATCATATTCAAAATCAAGTAATAAGGCACAGAGACGACAATAATACAAATAATTTTTACAATATGAGTAGAGAAACACGGAATCACAAAAAGTATAAAAAAGGTATTAAAAAGTATTGCAGATTTAAATTAATAAAAACCAAATGTGTTGAACTTCAAAGAGTTAATTTTTGGTAAAGTATTAACAGAATTAAATATTTAAGTGTAGAATATCAAAAGGTATATACAAAGAAAAACAAGTATAACATAGATAAAACAAGAATGAACAATATTTAATGAGTATTTAAATTTAATAGATATCAATTTTGCAGAACCTCTGATGGTTAATTATTGGTAAAAATACTGTTGTAAATATAACGCAATTTATCGGTGTCAGTCTGCAGTTTTGAAGTGTAAATTTTGGATTTTATGTGTAACATTTCTCAGACACATCTTTTATGATAGTTGCTCTCCATGTTCCAAAATTTTAATCTTTGTTTGTGACTTGTCAGGAGACTTTCAGATAGTGAGTGGAAGTTTCAGATATTATTTGTCTCTATATCAGAGGGTCTGAAAATAATCACTGGCGGTCAAGGCTTCAGGAGATGCAATTACGAGGAAAAATGTATTACCGAAAATTGTATTAGCAACGGATAAAAACAACTTGCTACTTAAATTGCTATGATACATTTTCGTGTCTTAACAAGTAACAAGTCCTCTTTAAATGTTGTCAAAGTAATAGTATACCGAAATCAAATCGTGGTCATACTTCTCTCTCGCTGATCAAACTTCTTTCAAGAATTATGGTTTACCACTTTAATCAGAAAAGTTTGGATATTGTATGGAGAAAACAGTTAAAATAAAGTAATTAAATTTTTTAATCACATCAATGAAGATTTAAGTTATTTTGTAAAAAGGAACACTTTCGGCCTGTAGTGGAAAGGATTGAGTTTCCACATGATTGTTCAAAGCGTCAGCTTAAGATTCCAAAATTGGTAAATTTATCGATTATTTTTCACTGCCTTCCAGTGTGCAATCGTCGATAATATTTTGATAGGACATACAAATGTTCAATATGTTTCAGTATAAAAGAATCAGGACTACTTTCGCGCTTGTTGAAAGTACCCTCGTCAGTATTAGTATTTTTGTAGAATTTCTATAAACAATTAATAAAAAGAAAATATTAAATCAAGTGGCATGGTAAACTCATTGTGCAATGGATACCTGTGAGTTGTGCGTCCAATATATCGTAGACGGTGGCTCTGGGCTGTGTTTCACGATGCACGTCAGATTAATGGTGCTGCCTTTATTGATGTACATCTCCGGCTCGCCGATGATCGTAGTTACCGGTTCCACTGCGGGACAAAAACCAAGATTACTGGATGTGTTGCTTTGATAGGGTGTTCCACAAGGATCGTATAAATGTACTCAACAGTGAATGTACGAGAAAATTCCTAAAGTGAGTTAAAAATATTATTTTAATGTCCAACAATCAAAATTAAAACTAAATGTCAATAGTGATTAGAAGGAGATTTCTACATTTTGTGTGTGTTTTGATTAAGATTCTCTTCGTACATACGGAGAGCAATATTTTTTTGAGGAGAAGGTAAAGCGAAAAATAACTTTTGTGGAAGTCTTTAAAAAGCGTGATAAATAATTTACTAATGTGATAATAATGAAATTATTTCGTTCAACTACTTATGCCATTGCATAACTATCTGCAATGATAAAAATACGATTCCTTGTTTCAATTCCAGTGGTGAAATATTAATTTCAATATTCTACAAAATTGGTAAGAAATGTTTGGTAAAGATACGAAAATCTCAAATTACATTGCCTAGCCTTAACTCCGAGCATGGGATATTATTGTGGGCAACTGAGAATTGAAATTTTTATATTCGGGTTTTCGTAATAACACAAAAGTTGTTACAAAGCACTTTATTTTGCATAATTGAAATAGTTTGTGTCCTGCTGTATAAACTTAGTTTGCTTGCCTTTTCCCGCACTGCAAGGTAAGCAATATAGGATGATATAGTTCTGTGTATTACGACTATGTACTCGCATATTCAAGACTAACATTTGAAGCATGAGATTCATATATTACTTTAGATCAATGAAAGAAAACATATTACTCACCAACCACATTTAAGTACATGGAAACCCCAATAGGTGGCGTAGTGGACACTTGGCACTCGTACAATCCAGAGTCTCTGTGCTGAGGATATCGCACTTGGAGCACCCAGTCCTCATTATGCGGGGAGTGGATGGATTGGAAGCGTTGGTCGCTCGTGTATGTATATCTGCCCACAGTCAGCAGATGGATGTCTCGGTGTCGTATCCACGAGACCTGGGGAATAAGAAAAAACGTTATGCACCAACAAATCAACATGGTTCCATGTCTTTTCCAAAACATTTACTTATATCTCCCTTGCTAATTTTATGGTGTTATGTTTTTGGGAAACTTTTCACGCAGTTTAGGATATTACGTAAGAATAAAATCATATGACCAAGTCTACTATTTGCCTTTGCGTTGTTCAAAGTTACATCTGAAAATTATTTTCATGTAATTATTTTTCGAAATTTTATATAAGAAAAGAATAGTTTTCTCATTTGAAAAGTAGAATAACTTTAAAACAACGTTTTAAGAAATGTTGATATGTATTCGAAAAATAATACGAATCCTTTGTCTGTTTATGCAGATTATATGTCTAGGTTTTCAGAATTCCTACGACGTTTTAAATGAAATGTATAACGATCGCTAATGTTTTTAAAATCATTCTTTAAAAAAAACCTCTTTTAAAAACTTAAACGGGAGAGGAGAAACCAGTATTAAATCTATTATGAAATGTGTGTGATATCCTATATTTAATTATTAGAAGTATCAGAATTATAATCATATTTTATATGTGTAACAGACATGAAACTTGAAACATGCATATGGAATATGGACGAATCATAAATAATGAATCACTTTAATTAAAAACTAACATTTTGAGTGGAGAACTATTTTGCTCCACACAATATTGTTCTTAAAATATATGGAAAACCTCTCTTTAACTTTTGATCTTTCAACCCTTCCTCTTCCCATTTAATGAGCTTTGCAAACAATCATCATTTCTGTTGCGATATGAAAAAGTGTTATGAGTATAAAAATTCCACTGTTCCCGACAACGTTGAGTTACGGTTGAATGTTCCCCGTATTTGTCGTTTACTCCATCGCGGTCAATCCGTGAAGTTGGAAGAACGATATCGTACCTTTTGGCCTTTCGAGAACTGAGACGATCTCTGCTCAGCCACGCGAGTAACGATATGCGACGGAGTTGGCTCTTCCAACTATTTAGTGCATCCTTATCTCGGGGTCAGCAATTATTGCCCGCCCTCTAAAGGAGATTCACGGTGACCGAGTTCGTATACATCCTGAATCATTTTCCTTCCCCTGTTTCGTCCACCATCTTCGCAGTGCTACACTTCTACTAAATTGAATGTAATTATTTAATTTATTAACTGTTTTTTATCGATTTATCTGTGCTATCTTTTTAACCTTTTGTTGGTTTAAAATTTATTTTAATTTTTTTTTATTTTCGAATATACGAATTTATACATACATTTTTTAAGCAAAAACGGAGGTGTTTCTTTAAATCTGCCTTTAAAGCTATTGTAAAGAGATTAATGTAGCGGATAATTCATGCAATCTTTACTTGAATATGTGATTATGATATATGGGCGTTTACCATATAATGTGATGATAAATATTTTGAAACCGATTGATTTTTTAGATGTGTCTTCCTGTTTAATAATTGTAATATATTATGATATCTTTTTGAAGTTTTTTCTTAAATTTTTAGAGTTATGTAGGGTGATTAGTGAATGGAGTTTTTGATATGAACTGTAAATGGAAAGTTAAGTGGGGTACACTACAGATTTTTTATAAATATAGATATGTTTTGAGAAAAATATTTCACGAGCTCTAATTAATATTTATTTTATCTGTACGTTAGATTAAATTACGTTATGTATTGAATTGTGAACTTATATAGCTATATAAATATATTTTCCTTTCCACTAGTCTTTTTCTTCACAGGTAATGAGTAGCGTAATTTTATATTTCTTCGTGAATAAGATATCTATCTCGTCTTTCTCACCGTTCGGTTGCCAAGGCGCCGAATCCTGCAATGTAGATGCGCTGTCTTGCCGATCATGGCCGTCACATTCTTGGAGACGCTGGTCTCGAAGTAAGGCCCTGGTTCTCGGGGCCCTGAGTCGCTGTCTTCTTCAGCATCCACGTGGTTAGCGTCGCCGTCGGCGCCTCCACCTCCCTCGCCACTGCTGACGTCGACGCCGTGGTTGCTCGTGTAGATGTCCCCCGTATGCAAAGACGCTAGAAAAAGTGGGAAAATACCTCTGTTGCAATTAAGTACTGTGGGAATATACCTCTTTACACGATCCATTTTACAGACAATTTTGCGCCCAATTGCTGTACAAGAAGTGAATGATGTCACGCGAGTACAGAAAATGGAATCAGTGTTTTACACGGTATTGAACGAGAAGTGAATTCTGTCAGTATGTGTTACGAGTGGTCAGACTCACAACATAAAGAGATTGAGTAAAGACCCAATCGTTAGATGCTATTAGTAAGGGAGGTATACAACACATATGTTCATTTTGCAAAACAATTTTATTAACAATAAACAAAGGTTTTCTGGCCACAACTAGTAACCTTAAAATACTTCATTAACAGAACTACTGGAAGAGTGGCCAATTTCAAAGAATGATGTGCTATTATTCAGAATGTGTTCTCTACTACATATAACTCTATTACAAAAATTTAAATAAATCCGAAGTGTCTCCACTCCTAAAATAACTTTATATTACATAAACAGAATTATTTATTCCGGAATATAAACCTTAACCAACCAATTTGGAGATGGCCTTTGCTTTAGGATGTCCTTGTGACAAATGTTCATCAAAAACTGTCCACAAACAAAGTCTTGATGCACCCAATTTAAATCAAGTAGGTTTCCAAAGGGATGTCTTCGGACTTCTACCCGGAGGATGAGATGAATATGGGATTTCTTCATAAAATGATGTTAGATGTTCTCATAGATCATGTACAGATGCAGATTCTCCGTAAAGTTGTTAGTTGACTGAAATATTGATAAAAAAACAGTCACACATTAAAAATCTGGTACATGTGTCCACGGGCCACTTTCGTGGACACTGCGCCGTTGAGTGACTCGGCGTGAGTCGTGTTGCGATCCCCTGATGAAAATTGTAGCCGCTGAGCGACTGTGTCGTGGAGCTTATATAGTGAAATTATGTGCCTTGAGGCAAATGCTTCTCATTGGCTTGTTTGACGGAGCACCTTCTTACGTTCACTTCTCCGTGGCGTGCCCCCTTTACTCTTTGCAACTTTAATATTCCGTGATCCCTTCGGCCGTCCGACTTTCTTCTTCAGTAGTTTACTAGCAGCCTCCGCAGTAGCCGCTCCCTTGTAACTGTGTGAGTTGTCTCTCTACGCCACGGGGAGCGCAACAAACAACTAACCTCATCTGGGCTACCAAATCTCTGAACTCGTAAACAGACTACATTGATAAACGAATGATTTATTTAATAGTGTTTTATTCACTACGATTGATTTCACACTGAAATCACAACTACGCACACTATTTTAACCTAGCAACCGATTCGAGAGAACACAGTTGCCGCAACTAGTAAGTAGAGATGCCGTTAGGAGTGCGCTAGTCAATTTGTACGTCGTAGTGAAAAATAGAACATGCTTGAAATTTTCATACAATCTGCATCCAGTCTGGTGTGTATCGCACAAAACAGTGTGTAAAATGGATCATGTAAAGCAAGCTTGAGACAAACACACACTGACAAGTTCACGCACCGGTCTAGAACGCAATGGCTTGAGTGGCCCGAAGGAGGTGTTGAAAAATGTAGATATTAACAATTCGACAACTTGAAACTACCCCACGACAATTCCTACGGTATGGACCTAGAGATCACGCAGGGTAAAACTCTGTCATTACTTAGAGTCGGCACTAGGGAGAGGAGGAGTAGACGCAGCCAACAAGACTCTTTCACCGTTGATTGACTCAGAGCTCGCTTCATGACAGGTTAAACAGGTCTGAGAGTCAGTTCAAATATTAAGGCGTGGTTAAAATCCCATATCTCACCTGAATTAATTGCTCAGCGCTCTGTAGCTACATTTCAATATTGTAAATTATATCATAAAGGAGATATGAAATTTTTTTGCAATTGTTTTTAGTTTTTTCATGGTTGTATTCCAAAACAATATACCAAAATATTCAAAAGAAAAATTTCGATTGAAGATTTAAAATGTTTGATGGAACTCTTGTCGAACAAGAACAAAAATCCCTAAAGGTAAATACAGCCTTAACACAGCTGACTCTTGTGAAACCATAACTAATAAAGAAAACCGACCTGAGTGTGTGAAGGGATATCTCTGAGTAAACTGGTCGTACATCATGGAATCCAATTCTTGTGGTATTTGAAAACTTGAACTATAAGAACTCGATTACAATAACCCTCGGAGCATTCGCTACGTTGTCCTTTTCTCTCGCTCAATAAGATCTAGACAGAGAAGGCAGTTACTTCACAAATAGATTGATGATAAATTTAGAAGATCGTAATCATGAAAGGGACGGTTGGCCGTGCCGTCGTTATAAGAGTAAATACATCGCAATGTATGCATCCCAATCGGCTCAATCGATTTTTCTCTATTTTTTTATTTACAAACATAGAAATCTCTTAGATTGCGGTGAGCCTCACAGCCAGGTAACAGATTAATCATGTTACGTCGAATGAAAATGGGAGACGGGACCGGGGTTCGAACCCGGGACCTTGAGCACAGCGCGCTCATGCGCCATCCCGTTCGCCACACGGGCCCGTCTACCATTCTCATGCAACTTGTGAAACCCAAAGACCTCTATGGTGGTCTCTTAGAGACTAAACTCCTCATCTGAGGCGACTCCCTTAGGAAGTACTTTATTTGGGTAGTATTTTTTTCATTTCTGGTTCACAAACATAGAAATCTCTTAGATTGCGGTGAGCCTCACCGCCAGGTAACAGATTAACCATGTTACGTCGAATGAAAATGGGAGACGGGACCGTGGTTCGAACCCGGGACCTTGAGCACAGCGCGCTCATGCGCCATTCCGTTCGCCACCCGGGCCCGTCTACCATTCTCATTCAACTTTTAGTTTAGTCTCTAAGAGACCACCATAGAGGTCTTTGGGTTTCACAAGTTGAATGAGAATGGTAGACGGGCCCGGGTGGCGAACGGGATGGCGCATGAGCGCGCTGTGCTTAAAGTCCCGGGTTCGAACCCCGGTCCCGTCTCCCATTTTCATTCGACGTAACATGATTAATTTTTTATTTACGTTGGAAAGACGGAAATATCCATATAAACATTTTAAACATCGTGAGGATTCTAGGAAAGAGAAGTAGTGGAATAACCCCATTTATTTTGTAATGGTTCCTATAATTTTTATCATCGGTCCCGTATCAAAAGGAGTTGATGACCCAAGAAATTCCGGGGCCAAATTCCTTCCAATTATTACTCACACAAGTCATCAGTCAGTGGAGTGATACGCGTGGCAACAACGCACGTGTCTGAAACTCATCGTTGTTCGCTAATTGGAAACATTGTTTTATTTATCACTTGCTGGCGGTTACATAAATAGTACTAAACGTTTGCATTTAATTGTAAAGTAATCATGTCATTATTCTGAGAGTGACAGTATAAATTTTATTCCTTAATAATGTGTCTGGTCGGTTTTAGCAGTGTTTACGAAAAAAAATTAATTACTTCAGTAAAAATTGTTTACTTTCAAAAAATTAACATATATTCATAAAACCAAAATTTTCACTTGTGTATATGCAAAATAAAATGAAAAATCCATTGGTGGTAATTGTATTTTTCTGTGATTTTCGTTGTACTCTTCTCAGTTATTAGAAGTCAGGAGTCTATAATAAAAAGTCCGATAGTAGGAACGCGACCGGTTTCTATTCTAGGTTTGTTGTAACTAGGTTTGTTGTATTTACTGAACGGAATGACAGGATTTTTTGTTCAAGAATGAATTTTGATTTCCATAAGAATCAGGTACTAACAATTTTGATTTTTAATTTTAATCAAGTAATATGTGATATGGACTTAGTACGAATAGACTAGGAATAATAATCGTGCGGAAAGGACAATTAAACATAACGTTTTTCACTACTTCGTTTTAGCTGATGATTTATTGTGTGTAGGGGCACTATAATTCGAATCACAAAAAAACTTGCAAATAGATATTAATGATTGTTACATCAAATGATTCTCAATCAGCTGTACGTGGAAATTTAAAAATATTGTTACTTTTGTTTCTATACAGGGGAACAAAAAATGCTTTTACTTGTTTAATATCTGACAAACGTGTTCATCGATAGTTCAATTGCAGCTCCCTCAAAAAACGTTCAGCCGAATTTTTTTATCAAACAATTCATCATTTTAATATAAATGTTATTTTCCGGTATGATATAATTTTAATACGCATTATCCTGCTATTTTAGTTCTGAATTACATTCAAAATATATTTTATACAATACTTAAAGATTTTAATATACTTGAGTAAAACCACTGGTAAACAGCTATATTTAAGGATTATCATGTAATTAAAATTTAGAAAATGTGGTGTCCTGAAAAATCGTCTTGAGAAATGGAACAATCAGTTGACAGTAATATAATTGAAATCAAATATAGCATTCATTTCTGGAGTTTAACAGGAATTATGACTAACCTGACTAAAATAATGTATTAAAAATATATGAACTATCTAGGCAGATTAGTGATACGTATGTTTCTAATATAAAGAAGAAGAAATTAATTTATATTCCTTAAATAATTTTGAAACACTGAACATTCCAGTTGTGGTAAGTATTATTTAAATTTAAATTTCTAACTAAATCACGTAAACACATTTTCCGGCTTATTTCACGAAGCAAATTTCTTCACCCGCAAAACGATGTTGGGAAGTCATGTTCGAAAACCTTGCAATGAGGCTAAGTCCTCCGATTCACCTCCAACACACAATCACTGGAGGCGCCCTCCTTGGGGACGAGGACTCCATTACTGAGGACAAGGCACCAATTGCACGCTCATAATGCAGGCGATCCACCAATATTGACGGACGAAGAGATGAGTGACGTGACAGGATGACACGAGTGAAATCTCAAAACCTCTCCCTCCTCTCACATTGTGTTAATCATTTCTTAGGAATAATTGATTATGATTCTCCTGAACTAATCAATGATACTTATGTACGGTCAAACTAAGCAGATAATAATTTCTTATTGTTAACACATTTTACGAATAGATATGAAACTTTAAAAACACACGAAATAAGTCAACATATTAAAAAATTATAAAAACGGGTACACGACGTTTTGGTACTAATTTTTGTACCATCATCAGGTGAACATATCTAAGCTGATGCTCAAGTCATACTAAGTTTGTTGACTTGTTGGGTGTGTTTCTTAAGTTTTATATCTACTTGTGACATATGTTAACAATAAAAAATTGTGGTCTGCTTAATTTTATCGAACATTATTATTAACTTGCAGACGAAATGGAGAACTTACTATCCAGAACTATTAGGTGAACAATAATCATGTATGTATCCATACTCCTACGAGACAGTCAATAACACAAAGAAAAACTATAATAATGATAATAATAATAACAATTAACCAATCCAACATATATGCAGTGGATGCCCGTCAATGTCACAAAAAGAATATATGCAAAGACACGATAACGTCGCTAAAGTGATCCACCATGCACTTACAAAACAGCATAGCCTCATTGATGTCGAAACACCTGACTACAAATGCAAGCCTGAACAAATAAGCAGCAATGAACGAGCACGAATACAATGGGACAGCCAAATCATCACTGACAGAACAGTCGAAGCAAACAGACCTGACATAGTCGTGTTCGATAAAAGAAAAAACGCGGCTATAATCATCGATATAGCTGTCCCTTTGGATGACAACCTTGTAACAACCATAGAAGAAAAGAAAAGAAAATATCAACCTCTTGCAGTCGAATTGAAAGATGTCACAATAACATCTATAGTCATTTCAGTATTGGACTTGTCACTAAGGACCAGCAAAATGCAATTATGAAATTAGACCTGCGCAAACACCACCTTAAAAAACATCCAAAAAGCTGCTCTACTTGGTACCTTCAGTATAGTTCGTAAATTCCTTTGCCTTGATGGAGTGTTTCCGCTGGGAAGAGGACAAGACCGATGACCCTATGATTATGTTTATCATTATGTACAAATATTTTTGCCTTGGGCAAAATGTAAAATAATTTACCGGGCAATTATGTAAAATGGAAAAGAACAATAACAGAACATAATAATAATAATAATAATAATAATAATAACAATGACCCAAATACGCCATGGCTACATGTAGTAAAAAAGGAGGCAGAAAGACTGACAGAGATTGACAACCCAGTTTTATCAGTGAATGTACTTGGGGAAATAATCTCTAAGACCCACAACTAGAAATGTTCCGGACCAGATAGAATCCCAAAACTGGATTAAAAAGTTCACGACACTACATCCAGTAATACTTAAAGTCAATTCCGTAATACAACACCAAGAAATATTACAGGAAGAATTATATACAGGAAACACATACCTCAAACCCAATGAAAATGATACAGAGAACCCGCCAAATACAGAACAATCACATGTCTCAACAACTACTACAAACTCATCACAACCAGCATTAGCAAGAAGATCCAACAACACTGAGCATATAACAATATAATTGCTGAAGAACAGAAAGGAATCCGACCCAAATAAATTTTTAATAGATGAAGTCATGATGAACCTTGTTATTCAGAAACTACGAAATATAGCTCCAGGATACATAGGCTACAGACAGACGTACAATATGTTACCCCACAGTTGGCACCTTCACACATCACACCTATACAAAATCCAGACAGTGGTAACAAAGTTTTTCGAAAACACTATGACAAAATAGAGCATCAGACTCACCCTTACCAATAATAGAAGCGGAGAAAGCAACTAAACCAACAGTAAGACCTCTAATATAAATAAAAGCAATATACACATTAACAGAGGAATATTTCAAGGGGATTTTAATCAGTGGATTACATTTTTGTTTAGCTTTAAACCCTTTCTCCACTATCCTCAAACAACAAGGGAAGAGTTTGGGATTCAATATCAAGAACAGAAATGTCGAATACAGTGTCACACATTTAACGTACATGGATGACATCAAAATTTACGCAAGAAATGCAGAAGGTCTGAAAATGATCTTGAAAATCATAGAACAATTTAGCAATGACATCAGAATGGAATTTGGTATAAATAAATGTAAGTTACAAAACCTTGTTCGTGGAAAAGTTAAAGAGACAACACCGTACACTTCAATAAAAGATCAAGACATAGAACAACTAGATCCTAATGAACTGTACAAATACTTGGGTGCAAAGCAAACAAAAATAACAGAACACACAATAGTCAAAGAACACATCATTAAAGAATTCATGATGGAATGATGGAAATAACAACAAAAACTCATTTAAATTCATGTAACCTGACGAAAGCAATAAACTCATTAGTCATCCCCATACTATCCTACTCATTTGGGGTAGTAAAATGGTCAACTACAGATCTGGAAAATTTAGACAGGAAAATCAGAACCACGATGACAAACAACGACGAACACATTAGCACGAGCAAAAATCAGCATTAGAACGAATGTTCATCCAACGTAACCAGGGCGGAAGAGGCATCATACCAATCAAAGACCTCCATGAAAGAAAAAAGTACACCCTCAATACGTTTTTCCGTAACAAAGCGTATACCTCATCACTACACCAAGCAATTACAACAAGTGATAGAAACTATACCCCCTGTCACCTGAATGAGCCTCTACCCCAACCAATACCAAAAAAATAGAATGACAACCTGTCAAGATAAACCAATACACGGGAACTACCCCAACCAACTGACCAACAGCAAAATAAATAAAATAGAATCAGTTACGTGGTTAATGAACAGAAAATTATTCCCAGAAACAGAAGGTTTCATAGTATCAATGCAAGACGGAGTCTCACCATCCAGAAACTACAGGAAAATAATCCTGAAAGAAACCGGAATCACAGATTCATGTCGCCGATGTAACCAAACCAAAGTAACTCTCTAGCATATCATTGGTGATTACACACAGTTGGCCCAAAATGATTACAAAACTAGACACAATAACATAGGAAAAATAATTCACCTGGAAATTGCAAAATCACTGAACTTCATTAAGAACCCCATACCACCAGACCATCAGTATAAACCTCAATCAGTCCTGCAAGACGATTTGAAGTCAAATATTTTGTACTAGAACAGAAGCATTCTCACTGACCTAACAACAATTCACAACAGACCTAATGACATCCTTTGGAAACGAAAAGAATAAAAAGTGTACCTCACTGATTTTGCTGTCGTAAATTACAACAACCTAGAAAAAACAAAGAATGACAAAATATCAAAATACCAACAACTAGCCTTTGAAGTAAAACAACTCTGGAATGTTCAAGAAGTGATCATGGTGCCTATCATTTTATCTACCCTAGGACTAGTACCCCAATCCCTAGTTGATTCCATTAAAAAACTCGAAATCAACACCAATATAATAAGCAGACTGCAACACAGTGTCCTTCTGTACGCAGCCCACATTACCAGAACGTTTTTGGACCTGAAATAGATTCTTCCTCCCAGCAGAACCTGATTTAATAATCCACAGCTGAGAGAAATATCAACAAAAATCGTGATAATTATGGATAATAATAATAACCTACGTAAAAAATTCTTAGCCCTATGCATTAAGAAGGAAAGTGTACACCTTATCCAGAAGTCAGTCACGCTTAACTCCTGCCACATTGTTAGAAACAACCTTAGCATTGATCTTTGAATGTACTCACAATTGCTCGGAACTGATCCCGCAATTGATGAAGAACTGGAATGGACCGTAACTCAGAAAACCAATAATTGTAATAATAATAAAAAAATGACAATTAAATTATTAAAGAAATTGAAGAAAATGAATTGTACAAATATCTGGGACTACAACATTCTAGATGCATAGACCATACCTGCATCAAAAGCAACTAAATGAGGAATTTTAAGATCGAGTCGAGAAATTAATGCATACAGATTTTAATGGCCGAAGTTCAACAAAAACAATTAATTCATTTGCTTCTTATCCTCACGTATTCATTTGGAGTAGTTTCATGGACACCAACAGAAATAGAAAACCTCCAGCAAAAAGTCAGGACCATCATGACAAAGAATAGGTCACACTACAGAAGCTCAAATGTAGAAAGGTACAGTCTGCCTCGCAAGGAAGGAGGAAGGGGCATGATCCATTTGAAGAACCTACACAGTTCACAAATTAAAGAACTCCGAGCTTTCTTTCACCAGAGGAAGGATGAATCTAACTTTTACAAGACCATATGTGCAGCTGACATGAAATATACTCCTTTAAATTTAGCAGACCACTCTCCACAACCAAATGAAATTAACGTTGAAATCAGTCAGAGGCCAATGGAAATCTAAACACTTCATAGTTGACATCCTCATGATTTAGATAATCCCCATGTCGACAAAGCTGCGTCGAACGCCTGGTTTACAAAAGGGAATCTCTATTTGGAAACGGAGTGATTTTTCATGGCAATTGAAGACTAAGTAATAAGTACAAAAAACTATAGAAAATTTGTGTTGCAAGACACTGACATAGCAGATGACAAACGTAGGAGATGCAAAATTAAACCAGAAACTGTACAACACATCACAGGAGGATGCACTCTATTAGCACAGACAGATAACACCCACAGACACAATCAGGTTGCTATTATCCATCGGAAACTCTGCGGGAAGTATGGACTAATAGAAGACACTGTCCCGTACTACAAGTACTTCCCAAAATCCATTTCAAACAACAGCGAGTACAAAATTTATTTTGATAGATCAATCCTCACCGGCAAGACAATCCATCATAAGGGACCAGATATTATTCTAATGGACAAACTCAAGAAAATCACACACATCATAGATATTGCAGTAACTAACACCCACAAACTACAAACTACTTACAATGATAAAATCAAAAACTATGAAATTTTGAAACAAAAATTCTTCGCTTATAGAATATGGAGTGTGTATATATAGTTCCCATAGTCCTGTCCACCACTGGAGTCATCCCTCACGGTCTGCATCTGAGCATCTATCGGTTTCATATCCCAAAAAACATATTTCTAACTTTACAAAAAGCAGTCATCCTTAACACCTATAGAATAGTCAGAAGATTTTTAAATTGTGACGTTGTTTGAGGTGAGGACGCTTGGTATACCCCGCATCTTACCTGAATCCAACTACAAGTTGTGAAGAAAAGTTCATGAANATAATAATAATAATAATAATAATAATGATAATAATAATAATAATAATGATAATAATAATAATAATAATAATAATAATAATAATGTCTCTTCATTTAGTGGCGAACTCAGACTATAGAGTCTGCTCGACCGTCTGACCACGTAAGAAAACAAAAGATAGAATTTCTACAGAAGTAGAAAAATTAGGGAATAGTAACATTTACGTTTAAGCGATTAAAGATTGAAACATTTTTAAGTTCGAGACGATTTTGCTTTTAATAAGCATATTAAGAAAAATATTTTCCCAAATGAGAATTGATTTGCCACTAGTATAGTTATATACTGTACGTACAAACATTTCCGTGGATATTTTTCTCAATAAAGACAAACAATTTTAATGAAACATACTTAATAGAGATGTTTCGGGTTAAAGGAGCCATCAGAGATGTCTTATTTTCGAGTGGAGTCGTTAAGAGGGTACAGGACTCAGCTTTGAAGTCGCATTTTAATTTTAAGACTCGTCACTTAGCGCTGGAATCGCATTTTAATTTTAACGCATGCTACTGAGCGCTGCAGTCGCCTTTCATCGCTGCTCGCAGGCTGCTCCCACCAGCCTCCTCTACAAACGGTCGCTGTACTCATAGGCAGCCGAGTGGAATCGGATTCACCTAGAGAATTATACTATCTACTGGAACGCTGACTCTGTGTTGGGCCTGCTGCCTGGCACAGTTCCCCCCCACAGTCGTGTGATCGACCGGCTGAACCTCCATATAACCCTATGCAGGAGGCGCCGTTTTCATTGAAATTTTTCACTTATACATAATAGTTTTATGTTTTACTACAGTGGAATTGTTTTAGTGGGACAAGGGACTATTAAAGTTACACCAATTTATCACAATCCATCCATGTATTTGAGTGTGAAAATCATGTGCGTAATATTATAAAAGTTGTTCATCTTTTATGAGTGCATGGTTTAATTTAGATTAATCCTATAATATCGTAAAAAGTATTATAGAAAGAATTCATTAATATATTTACATGTATTTACAATAAGTATTTGACAATAGAACTAATAAAAACTATAATAAAACCAATCCTGAGTACATGAATCTTAACCTTCATATTTTTAAATAAAACAAGCTTGTTAAGCTTCTGGCACATACCAAGTTTAGATTTATATAAATGAACGATAATATTTTTAATGAAAGACGAAAATAATTTAAGAAATTATGAAAATTAAAAATATAATTAATTGCTCCTAACTATCTGATGTTAGCCAAATATTAAAACAATTTCTACGCACACATGCAAGATGTTCATTAATTGTAATATATTACGTTAAATATAATAAATCCATAGTTAAGAATGGTAAATGCATTTAAAATGTAAATGTCAATTGGATATTATTAAGTATATGATACGACCCTATTAGACTGTTCACAACATTTATTGTTCTTCAGCTCACAAAGTAAAAAGACGGAAGATTTACAAATGAACGTAAATATTAAGCTTCAATTATCAATTTGATGTTTCACTTTTATTGTACGAAATATATTTTTAGAGAGAATTTTTAGAGAATTTTTTTATGAATTCGCTCTAAGTAATCTTACCGGAAATTTTTCAATTTTTCTTCACCGTTTAGTTTGTGATGTCTGAAGATGAGGTGAAAAATCAAATATTATGGATAAAGTTCTTTAAATTTAAAAAAACAAAACAAGGCTCCTCCTTCCTTTAAAGTGATTTTTCAAAATGAGCACTGAATATTTGGAAGGGGTGAAACTTTTCCTTTTCGTAGTTTTTATCCATTTCTTTTGAATGTCAGGATCTCGAGGAAACCTTAAAATAATCCTGAATATTAATTACTATATTTACTACTTTGAGAATAAAGAAATCTAATTTTTATGTAAAGGACAAACTTTTCGAATAAATCGCTGTGTCGTTACATTCGTTTAGCAAAATATCAACAATCTGCTCACTACAACAATGAAATCATGGTTTAGTAACTTAAATAGTTACTTAACATATACTAAAATTTGTATTACTGTGCTAGCAAATGTATAATTTTAGAAGATAATGAACGTTCAGCGGGTAAGGCAAATTCTATTGCATACTACGTATGAAATGATAAGCCACTATTCTTCACGTAAGAGGTATTGCATTTGTAGGCTTCACGCGTATTGATCATTTTAATTAACGATTGTAAAGTGAAAGAAAGGAGATAACATCACTGTGTACAATATTAATTTCTGTGAATGACACACGTGTCTGTTGGTGCGACGAGCGGCGCAATGTGTTGGCAATTTTGTGCAGTACCCCCGACTAGAGTGGGGGATGTCTTGGTGGCCGATTCGAGTTCGCTCGCTCAGCGTTCCAGTAGGTTGAATATTTCTATGGTTTTACCCTCCCCTATTACTTCGTATCGACACATATTTGTCCTTCTGGATAGTGACAAAATATCAATTAAATGAAAGGAAATATCTCAAAATATTATGGTGTAACATTTTGAGTAGAAAATTTTCAAAATACTAATTAAATAAATAGGAAATATGTGACATACTTTATAGTAACAACATTTTAAAAACTAAATCAGAAGAAAAATAATACAGAACTATCAAGCCTGAAGCTTTTAAACACTGCCAATATTGATGGGTTTTTTTGCGAAGTCGATAAACACGCGATCATTTAATTCTTATTTAAGCCTTTGAAATTCTTAGAAATGACCAAAATAAGAATTATAACATTATCCATTAGTTACTGATGCCTCAATACTTCTCGTTTATAATACAGTAAACCAAATTTTGATTCACTTTGCGACACTAAAATTATAAGAATATTCATTTTATAAAAATTGCGGATAGTCGGCAGAATGTTGTACATCTGGAATCATAAAAAATAATAAAACAATTGATTTAGTTCTACGATAACATGTAATTTTTGTTTCACTAGCTGTGTAGCTTTAGCTAGTCAACAATGACGTTCATTGAAGAAAGTATTTGGGATCGCTTGAGTACCTTAGCTCTCAACGTAGTTCATTTATTTTTTCGAGTAGATATTTAAAACATGTATATATTTATATATACTGCAAAGGTTTGATCTCTTCCCTCCTCCTCAGATAGGGTCATTCCATGAGTAATCGGAAAATATCTTCATGTATGAGAATTAGGTAATTTTTATTGAAATTGAAAAATAATTGGGTATAAAAATGGGAAACAGAATTCATGAAAAATTCTGACAATTATTACAAAATTGTATGTTTCCTACGGTAACATTATCCTTGAAGCTTCTGGTAACATGGATGTAGTAACATTACCTCCGGACGGGCATTGAACCTCTTTTCCTGATCCCCCAAAATAATGCCGGAAAACCCACGATCTCGGTGAGCGGAGAGAAGAGAAAGGGAATGACGTCTAAGTACAGATTTCCGCAAACAGGTACAGAAACCCAAGTTTTATTCGGGCGGATTGTGGACTTTGACGCCTTCGAGAATGTCACTACTAATATCTGCGGCCACGAAAACTACGATCTCAACACTAATATCGGTCACTTTCGATTATGTTTACATTTCACTCCTTCTTACCCCCAACACAATGGGTGTTTATTTCTTATAGGGGGTGATCCGTGTACTTATCAGGCAATGAGGGCGTCATTTCGCTCCAGCGGATCCCACAAATGACCAATATCGGTCGTTTTTTATTATATTTATCTGCCCTCATTGCCACCCTTCTTTCATACCCCAAGGATGCTATGAGTATATTATCTTTAATGTGGACAGAATGTGAACTTATGAAGCGTTCGGTGTCCTTATCCTACTAAACGGCACAGAAAACTATTGTTTCAATTCTAATCTCGGATTTTTCCATTATTTTTACATGTCGTTTCCTTCTCACCCCTTTCCTAGGGGTGCTACGGATGTCTTACCCCTCAGTGGTGGGTGTCCGATAGTCATCAATGTATCAATTTCGTTTAAATTGTTCCAGGCACTCTAGAGGTCTGGTAGGATACATACAGATAACGTTCCTATCCGAATTTCACCATATGGATTTTCGTAAAATACTTTCTTAGCGGATGTCCACACTGAAAGGAACCAACGTTCCAAATTTCAAGTCAGTAAGCTTTCTAGTTTCTGAGATTTCGTGATTAATCAGTATGTGAAGGGTATTTCGCTTTTATATAGATAGATAAATACTGCAAAGATATGAACTCCCTCCACAGATAGGGTCACTCCACGTTAAATAGGCCAAAATTGGACCTTCAAGACTCAATATTATATGATTTTTATTGAAATTGAAACATAATATTGTACTGAAAGTGAAAAAACAATTCGTAAAAATTATTACAATTTAATATTAAATGAACAAATTACATATTACCTACGGTGCCTTCAAGTTTATGGTAACATGTATGGTGACATAAAAAAATACAAAAATAAATTGAAACAGTTTCAAATCAGTCAAATTACTGTGTATTGCTGTAAAAAATATTTATTTCAATATAATTTCATACTCATCCTATCCTATTTCATATATATTTTAAAGGTATTTAAAAAGATTTTTTTAAAATCCTTTTTAAATATTAAAAAAAATTGGTCTAATGTTTCAACATAACAAAGTTGCACATAATACTTGTTTTAAAAATCTGAAGAATATGTCACCAATATCATATATTTGGGCAAATACTTTTAAAGAGAGGTATTTAAATATTTTACAACGCATAGGAAGTGGCGTAGATGAACAAACTTTGATTATTAATAACCGTAAAACGGACTATGAGAAGAATCTAAAATTTTGTATTTTTCTTATAAAACGATAGTTTTATCAATGTTCAAAAATTATCCCTTTTCTTTTCTTTTTAAGACATGAAGATCCAACTTTGGCCGATTACTCATTGAGTGACCCGATATATTTCTGCAAACGCTAAAATAAAATTTGTTCATACAACTACACAAGGCAACATAATTTTGAGATTTGCAAAATTTTAAGTGTTCTCTAATATTTTGTGTATACCGATTTAAAAAGTTATCTTCATAAGAAATCCTTACATGATAGAAAAATTATCATCAAAAAAAAATTCGAAAATTTGTCAAATCTTGTGACGAATGAAGAGGGAGTTGAAAAAACATCGGGATTTAGGGCACTGGAATTTGCATATGATGGCAGATTACTGCAGATGTTCTTCATGAGAGATACTTCTCTTTCACAGAAGAAGAATTCCATGAGACGTCAACTTAAAGGACATCAAACGTCTTAATACTTTTGCTTATGACTCATTCATTCCATTGTTTTAAATATTTTTTAATTTGTATTTTAAGAAATAATTTTTGTTTTTATTCCACTTTTTCATTGGATTTTATCAATATTCATCAGATTTTCCCTTGCAAATAATGTCACAAAAAATCAGAAATTGGACTAGATTACAAATAGTTTTTGATATTGTAAAATAACCTGATGTAACAGAGTAAAATAAATGTCAATTTTGAATTACAGCAATTTTATCCTAAATCGCAATTCTATCAAAACCGCTGACAAAATGTTAAATTTTGTAGGTTTGTGTTATCTGAGTCTACAATAAATACTAACGTTGAAGTGTATTATTCGATTTGATTAGGGAATTACGTTTCGGAATTTAATCAAGGAGGGTAAGGGAATGGTTGAAAATGGGATAAGTGCGCGTCATTAAGTTTGGAGTGAAAGGCATCCCTAAATTTAAACAGGACTAACTGAAATTAACAATATTTAATAGTCTACATTTTTTTATTACATGTTTAAAATAGTAAAGATATAATTGTAATATTGTCTTTAATAATTATAATTTAATTATTCATTTACAACAATAAGAATACCTCGGTGAATTCTAACCACCGACAACCGGCAGATTGCTTGCAAAGTTTGAAACATACGAACAACCCAAATACATTCTTATAGGGAAAAAAACAATCAAACAATTTGTCAGTTACTCATTCTAGTTTTATTAATATTTACTGCAACTAATAGTAAAAATAATAAAACTATATATGAAGATAATAAACACATATAACCACAGAATAACAATTACAAAGTGACTCACTAACAATGAAACAACTTATCACATATAATGCAACTCATAACTTACAAACACGAAGTATAAAAAGTTAGAACCGACTAAAATGTTTGCATTTTCACTCAAAAATATTGCTTTAGGTAAAATAAAAGCACTATATTACACAAATGTTCTTCCTGGGAGTTCATTTTTTCCCATTGGATGTAACTAAATATGATGAAAAATAATAATTAAACGTCGCTTTTGACGGCAGGAAAGCGATAACATATTTTTCATCGCTATGGTCAAACTCGTGCTCACGTTACAGATCAACAGTAATCATGGCTNCGCTTCGAAAGATAATAGTATTCGCAAAGGACACAAGCCAAAACTATGTCTTTCAAGACAGATGGCAAAAGTTTCTCCACTCCGCTCACCGCTTCACGAGCTCTGGGGATAGGTCTTTGTGTTGTGCGAAGTTTCCAATTTCTTTCTCTCTTGCACGCGTCCTTCTGCCCCCTCTACTGCGTCTTCGACGCTGGCACTGTTCCTCGGAGTACCAGTGAACTGCTAGAAGTGGCGGCGATAGTTTTGTTAAAAAAGATAGTTTTGTTAAAAAATATTTTGTTAAAGTGTTAAAAAAGATGTTTTACTGGTGTTTCTAAATGGAATATTTTAATTTCTTAAAAACAAATACAAAGCTTTACGAATAAAATTTAATTCTTCTTTTATTTCAAAACATTCGGAAGGCGAAGTGATTGTCAGCTTAATGAATCAAATGAGCAAAAATCACGTATTCTGATATGGGAAAATGAGGTTTTTATTCTTATAATTAAAGAGTAAATAATTAACTTTTATGAAACTTTCCCTTTTAAATAGGAATGTCGTATCAATGACTTTGTAATGACTTCGACTTATTTGCGATATTAGTCTAATTCAACCCGATAAACATCGACTTGTACTTTTCGCCTGTGTAAAAGCGCTGCGCTGCCAGAACTGAGTCCGATTCCCTCTTAAAGTACTTTTTTAAATATTAGACAATACGTATATTACGGATACCAAATAGTACATAAATTTTACCGTTGATATGCGTGGACGATCAGAGCACCTGAAGCAAAGCGATAAATAATATCTCATGTTTCTATCTACTATGTCGTCTACTGTTTAAACATATCGAATCATAAAAACCGTGGATTATCACATTGAGCTCGGTAACGGAAAAATAATCAGGTAATGGCATAGGCAGCAGGAGGGTAACGATTGATAAAATTACGCACATGGTAGATTTATGTAGAAATCGCAGGTGGTGTACAAGATACCTTAAAATATTACTTAACGTTATTTGTTTGTGAACGAACAATTGAAAAAAGTCTCGTTAACTTTAAAATATACGTAAAGATGGAAATGGAAAAAATATCAAATGCGAAATTTTGAGCTATTAGACGGTAAAGAGTACGCACTGTGAGGGAAGGGTACCCGCTGGTAGTACTCGATAATACGCGGTACACTACCTTTATAGCGGAGCAGTCCTTACACAAGCCGTGTGCCGAGTTGCCAAAAGTTCGATATTTCTCTGCCTAGTCTTAGCCGCTGGTACCCTACCACACATTTATTGATCTAAATTTGTTTTTTATATTACTTTCACAGCTCAGTGACAGTGGTTAAATGCTGCCGTTATGGGTGCGAGGGTGTGATTTTCAGTTAGTTTGTCTCGCATAACCCAACATATGTATTTTTCAGTTCCTTCACGCATCTCCTGATAAAGACTTGTTCCCATGACTCGCTGCGCGCATCAATTGTTCACCTGTGGCCAGAAAATCTGTTACACGCGCCGTCGGAACGGAAGACCTGTTGTGAGGTGGGGGTGGCGCGACCTTTGTCCACCAGAAGATCTACTGCGTGCGCTGCTTGTGCACGTGTTTACTGACTACGCGTCTAGTCACTTGACTGGGAAACAGACTGTGACGCGTCGCAGACCTAAGGAGAAAGGCTTCAGGTAAAAGAGATGTTCTCACCCACACCACGTCAAAAATAAAATTAATATGGTTGATTTGAGGTAACTTTAACTAAGCAATGGTAAGTATGTTTGTTATGTATCATACTGAACAAATATTCATTTTCACTTTCTGCATGTGATGCATTGTACAAAGAATGTGAGGTATCATTTAGTAGCATGTCTGCGATTAATGAGTGTGATGTTTCATTTATGATAGAACACAATGATTTTCAACTCTTACAAACTCCTTTCATTCGTCTGCGCTGCTGACTGAACGGTTGGGATGCAAATCTCGGTGTAACATGGTAAGTATTTACTCATGCTTCCAAGTCGTACAAGACAGACTCACAGAATCACTGTCTGTATTCACCATTGATGAATTGAATGACGCACTGGTAGGAAACGGAGATACTCAAATTTTCCCGACGCGGAACATGATGTTCATCTCTGCTGACGGGAACAGTTGTTCACTCCCCGTGATTTTCCTTGCTAACCTCCTACGAAGTTCCACGGGGAAGAAATGAAAATAAAATCCATTCAATATTGTGATCGTATGAATTAAAAAAACGAATGGGCTAGTTAAATGGACCAAAGTATGAGTAGTAACAAACCAAACCAAACTGAATAATGCAACGAATTTTTCTCGATTTGGAAATTTCCACGCGAAGCATAGTCGGTGTGTACAGATTTAGGTTATGTATGCGATACTGTTGAAAACATATTTAAATAATACCATTTTTACCAGAGTTCATAGAACCAACTGGAAATTATCCCAAGAATAAGAGAGTTAGTATGATACTATTTATTGTATCATTAAAATAAGTAATTTTCTGTCACCATGATTCAAGAAATACCTCTAAAAGAATTCAATGTTTCAATTACAGACTCACAAAATTTTATATTTTAGTTTGGTGTCAGAGCAGATGATGGATCGAAAGTGAACACAGTAATGGATTTGGCTACAACGAACATAAAGTCAAAGGACTCATCAGTCGTGTGTAAACGAATAATGCTACGAAGAGAGTAATGTTATCTTCATGGACAATCGTTCAAACAATACGAGTAAAACTTTATGGAAAAATATTTTTGAAGTTTTGATAAAATAATTCTAGTATTTATAGTATTCTATAAAAATTATATTTTTTTTAGATACAAAATTTCCTTTATATTCATGGTAAACATAAAACATTTTCCTAAATATCGCATACGAATACTTAACAATACATGTGACAAAGTATGCCATAGCTCACGTTATAAATTAGTTGAAACAAAACAACGCTTAAACCGTGTATCAATATTTCATTGAATAATATAGTTCCCTGAAAACAAAGATGTGCAATGCATCAATAGAACCATAGCTGTAATGTCGCATATGGAACATCCACCTTTACTGTGTTATATCTCGTGGTCAACGTTGATCCCACTCATGCCCAACACTTACAGTGTGAGCACTCAAGTATGAAGCCATTTCAACACCAAGCAATCTGTTTATTTCACTCTCGACTTGAAAATTTTATGTCTCCACCCATAAATTAAAGGGATGTTCGCTCGTTCATATTCTAGTTCTGCTTTCAGAAACGCTTCAAAGTAGCTCACATGCGAGCGAGGGTTGTGTATTATCTCATGAAAGTATCTCGCGGGGAGAACTCATTGACCACTAAGTCCTTGTTGACACAGGTTACGATAACGCTATATCGATAACTATCGATCAAATTTCCGGCTCTACTACGTCGATTATCAGTGTGGTGACCGACAGTAACGTAATGTACGTGAACATAACTTTGAATTGACACATTCATCGCCAAGATCTCAGAGAGGGATAACAAAAGGTTGGACGAGGGCGGGGGTCTGCTAAATTATCGAGTACCTCAGTTAAAGAGAAACTACACCGACTATGAGTTGAATTATTTTAATTGGAAATATTAGAAACTAGACATGTCAAGATAAAGTTTGTTACACAGACAAAATAATTTAACCATTTGGTTCGTTCTGTTGTCAGAAATGTTGATGATTTTCGAGTGTGGTTATAAATAACCAATGGAAGAGTAGGGTACCCAGGAAAGAAATTTATCATTATATTTTCTTCTTCTTCTCATCGCACGTTGTTTTGATTTATACAAAACAATGTTTTGATTTTGTCTATCTTAATCAGATCTCAGAAACTAGTAGTAGTTTTGGTGTATCACAGTTCATTGCATTGGTATCAGAGGTTCTTCAGGGAATTTCCGTCCTGCAGAGTTTCAGAAAATAAATATTATCAAGTATGAAATATAATAAGTTTGACTTCAGTATTATTATTTCCTGAAGTCATGACTATTATAATGTACATAGTAATTATTATTTTATGCTTATTATTATCTACATCATCATTTTCAATTTTTATTATCAGTTTTAAGTGATTCTATTTGCATGTGAGAATACGCACGATTGTGTCCAATTGTTCTTTCGATTATGTGACAGTTTGAATAAAAAAGATTGAATATAAAAATATCTTTAAGCTTCCCTTTATAAGAAATTCTCGCTGCATCTCGAGATGGAATTTCAGAGACATCGTCTGTGTGGAACTCACGTACCGCAGAGATGGAAATGCACAGCGCACGCTCTGTATCGATGGAATTCAACCAGCGATTTATTCAAAATTCGATTTAGTTTTCATTTCAAAGATTGTTTGAATTTTTTTCATTAATTAAAACTTTTTTCATATAACAGTTACCGAAATATTCATTCCCTAGTTTATTTCTCTCTCTCACTTTTTAATATACTTTGTAATATTTGTATCTCACCATTCTTAAAATTTGTTTTTCTTCTACCATAAAATTTGTTTCTGTTCTGTTTCTTTTCTTACTTCTTTGGATATTATCTCACCTTTTAAAGATTTCCTCCTCTCAAAATATCATTATTACATAATTATAAACCCTCCTACTTCAATTCCATATAACGCACTATCATAATGTTGTAGTTTAATCTTCTTTCAGTAACATAATTCAATTCACCATATTAGCATTTTTACTTACTCAATCTCTTTGGTACACACCGTACCCAACGTACCATTCCCGAGGTTTGGTTGGGTCATTTATACATTGTTGTAACATCACACCACAAGCCCTGATGCGATGTTAGTATTTTTTGGTAGAAGCGGGATTCACTCATATATACCACAACCCTTATGGTAGAGATCGCTGACACCAGCTCGGTTTCCCGAGCAATCAAACACACGTGTAATAATAACAAATAATGATTTAATACAAATTAAACAGTAATCTGAATTTACAAATGGAGACAAACTCCCAAAATCATTACTACATTTAAAAATCTGTTATTACACAAGTAATACTATCGAAAAGCATTAATTACGCGTGGATAAATTTAGTTGAAGACAACTAAATGGTAAATACCCTCAGGTTATATGAACCTTCAAAATTATAAATTGTTTTCCCCAACAACTAACTGTTACAAGTTACGACACTCGCAACTAGTAATGACTTCATTAAGACTACCGCAGCAGCATAACGAACATCTCGTCTCCGCGACCTAGTCTAGTCCGGTCACATCTCACGTGCCGGCGGACCTCTACTCCTCCGTAAAACGTCCTCGAGGATCTTCACTCCTCCCAATATATACTGCAGAGGAAGTCACGTGATCAACAAATAACCATGCCTTCGCCACCACACTCTGTTCACCCCTTCGGCTTCTAGGAACGCAGGGACTGCGCCGTAAAGAGGAACCGCCATAGGCGTCAAATAGGCGCCCGCAAACACCCTTTTAAGAATCTCTCATTGTTTTACATCCGGCGACGTACTTTTTTCACCACGTCTTAAAATTCTTCTTTTCTTTGGGACACCTAAATTCCAGTGGACCTCGCATGGGTCAACGTCGCAGGCCGCATTCTCCGAAAACAATTGTACCTTCCTTAAACGTGAAAGGTGTACGTTCAAACAATACCTCGATAACTGAAGAAGCTTAGGGTGAGTCCCAAGTTCGTCGCACTTCCNTGGTCTCAAGTTCGTCGCCTTTCCAATTAGCACCGACCGGCTACTTTCTGTAAGCTTCTTAACAGTATCCGGCTTGTTAAATGCGAAGAAATATTAATATTTCACAAATCGCTAGAATGTCTTGGCTCGGACGTTACGATTGTATTAGGCACAAATTCAGATTTTTTGTGAAGAAAAGTGTATGTAAATCATTACAGCCGTCAGTTTATTAGTAATTGCTTTTGCAATCGATTTCTCACGTCGACGCTGTTGCCGAATTCTAACTTTTTCCTCGTAAGGCGGAGGAGGTTATTTTTCTGTGAAGGTAGCTTCCAATCGTATCGGCGTTAGTATTGCATTCGATCCTTTTGCTTTGTCCAGTAACAGTTATTTACATGACGGGCAGTGCTCAACAACTCTCATACTGTTTCGCCAATTTACAGAGAAGAAATGTAAATAATTTTACATTATTTGTTGGTTTTCAGTAAATGCAACACTTAGGAGGAAATCAAATAAAAATACGTGAGACAAATGATAAACAACAAAATTTCATTTCAAGAGAAACTTCCATTACATATTAAAATACATAAAAAGTGCTTCTCTCATCTTTTCCTTTATTAATAATTCAAATACATTTTAATTCAAATAATTTTACAATACAAAATCATTTCATGTTTCGATAGCTATAGATCCGCAATATTGAATGGGACACATTTGAAGGTCATACATGATCGCTATGTGCATTAATAGAGGCCAACTTTTCCACCATTACTTTTCTAAGACCGTAATAATATTGCTACTAAACATAGTCACAAAATAAATAAATAATGAAAGACTTACGATCTTGTGATAGAAGAATAGTATATATTTTGTGGAATTAGGTACACATCGTTTCTTCATGTAAATGTCGTCGTCAGGTGTTACAAATTATAAGAAACATTGAAAAAGATATTAAACGTAAATATAAACACAAAATATGTTTACACAAAGCAGAAAATATATTATAACATTGTATTGTGGATACCAGATAGCTATGTCAGAACGTAAATTCAAACTCTCGTGTGTTTCTTTTATATATAAATTTATTGTCAAAAAACAGTACAAACTGCGTATGACCACGTGGAGGGAAAAAAACTAATTTACTCTCCCGAAGCAAGCAAGGGACCATCCCATCAATTCCAATCAAGGGCCCTAAGGCAGAGGCGGATTCAAAAATTTCAGCAAAAGTTCCTAGATAAGATAAAAAGTTGGCTGCGAGTTATAATACATATATAATGTCAATATGTTTGTAATTTAACGCAAATATGTTTGTAAATTTACATGTACAAGTTATTATCGAACTATAGATTATTCTGAGTATAGTGTTTAAAAATTGAAATAACACTAAATTCACGATTTATTGTTACAATAGACCCGCCCCTAGACAAAGCCTAGAGAACCTGTATGATAAATCCGCCTCTACCCGAAGGAAAACCGGAGAAAAACCCGGGCCAGGATGGGGCTACAGAATTTATGTACACAAACGTGCCAATGTTGAGTACACATAAAACTAAATTAATATGAGCCATAAGACAACACAATCATGCAAGAAAATAGTTTTTGAAATTGTTATAAGTTGTTTAAAAAGTACTACAGCAATGGCGTGATAAAGCACAAGACGAATTTAACTTTTGTTAAAATCAATAAATTCTTTTACAGTGTAGAAGCACTGGTGCAGGAGGTAGTTTTTAACCGCGGATTTGAAGATATTCAATTTCATAATATCTTTTATATTCTTGGGCAGGGAATTATATAGAACGATTCCCGAATGGTATGGTCCCTTTTGGCAAAGAGTGGTTGACACTCTAGGGCGATGAATATTACTACTATTGCGTGTATAGTGTTCGTGAACGAGACTGTTTCGTATAAAGCAAGGGTGGCACTTCAGTAATTCGGTCTTAACAAACACGACCGTTTCATAAATATAAATGCAGGGAAGTGTTAAGATATTTAATTCCTTGAATAAAGGTTTACAAGAGTTTCGGGGGTGAGATTTACAAATTATCCGAACTATCCTCTTCTGAATTCTGAAAGTTTGAATACTCTGACCGGAATTACCCCAGAAGGTAATGCCGTAACGTAAATGGGAGTAAACGTTTGCAAAATATACGCAACGGGAAATACGTGGACTAACTGCGTTAACTAAGATTCGGAATGCGTAACACAATTTGCTTAATTGGGAATTAAGATTGTCAATGTGACAATTCCATTTGAGGTTGTCTTGAATATGGAGACCTAAGAATTTTGTATTTGTAACAGTTTTTAATTGTGTTCCGTTTAAAGAAAGAGAAACCTGGGGTAAAGATTTTGTGATACTATTGTGAAATGACATAGACACTGTTTTGTCAGTGTTTACAATGAGACGATTTGCATGGAACCAAGTCGAAAGGTTAGACAAAACTTTTTGAGCATTGGCGTGTTTACATAGTAAATTAGTGTCATCAGCAAAAAGAACCATTTTGCAATCTGATGTGGATGATGACATGTCGTTCACATACAATAAAAAGAGTATAGGGCCGAGAATTGATCCTTGGGGTACTCCGCAAGTAAGTGGCTTTGTTTCTGAAAGACAACGCTCAAGTATTTTATTTTTAGTATAGGATATTTCTACTTGTTGATATCTATCTTTTAAATAAGAAGTTAGCCATTGATGTGGAAGTCCACGAATGCCTAAAGAATGCAATTTGGTAAGGAGAATTCCGTGATCGATGACATCGAATGCTTTGGATAAGTCAAGAAAAACACCCTGAGGATTTTCTCCACTGTCTAGAGATGTGGTAACATCGTTTAAGAAGGAAAATATGGCGCTTGTAGTGGAAAAGGATTTCCTAAAACCGTGTTGATCGTCAGAGAGAATGTTATATTTTGATAAAAAATCTAGAAGACGCTTATAGAACAATTTTTCTAGGATTTTTGAGAAAGTGGGTAGTAGAGATATTGGTCGGTAATTTCCAATATTAAGTTTGTTTCCTTTCTTGTGTAAAGGTTTCACTTTAGCTCTCTTAAATATATTGGGAAACACCCCTTCCGATAAAGAACTATTAAAAATATTTACGAGTGGATTTAATATAGCGTGGGACGAAGATTTAACAATAAACTCAGGTATATCATCTATGCCTCGTGAAAATTTGTTTTTTAAGGAGCTGATGATTCCCATGACTTCACTGGCGTTAGTTTCGGAAGTGAACATAGAATTGGGTATGTGGGTGGATATAATTGGAGGACATTGATTTGGATATATTGAGTTCGTTATTTTACCAACTTCTGAGAAGTAAGAATTAAACAAACTTGCGATGTCCTGAGGATTTGATACGATTTTGCCATCGTTTAGTAAAGAAACATTTTCTTCGCGATTTTCAGAAGTTGACGTGTAATTGTTAACAATATTCCACATGGATTTCATCCGGTTGTTCGATTTTAGTATATGCCTGTCGTTTTCCATAACTTTAGCTGCATAGACTACTTTTCGGAGAATAGTCTTATATTTACGAAAATAAATAATAAATATCATTATTATAAATATTATTTAAATATCATTTCTGATATGGTATGTTCGTAATAATTAACTTCTCTTTCACGAGAAAACAAAATAAACGCAATTGATAATTTCTTCACGAACCATTCTCTTCACTCGAACACAGAACTTACAAATTATAATGATGATTATAATTCTGAAAACGGGTGAGATGCAAGGAAGCAAACTTCATTAATTTAATGCAGTAAGTGTTGAAGCAAGTAAGCAAACAGTGTGAGCACCGCCATGTCGACTCAATGTCCTTGCGCTTGCATCGCAACGCGACGTGTAGAGAGAGTAAACAAAAGCACAGCGTCGCTTCGAAGTCGAAAAGGTGAGGATCGGAAACAAAAGACGTAGGCAGTGAGAGGCGATAGGATGGCAGGAGTCGAGGAAGGGGAGCTCCAGGCTATAGTAGAAACTCAAAGACACGTCCAGATGAAACAAGAGAAACGAAGGGGTTGGGGGAGGGGGAGGGGGATAAATGTTTCTCAAAGAGAAGAAAATCGATGTTTGGGAATTCACGCACCAGTGTCGTGGTGGTAGACAGGAGGGATAACGTATTCTAAAGTTTAAAGTATCTCTGACGTCTATTTCTTTTTGAGCGTTATTTCAATATTACTTAGTCATTTGAAATCAATTGTTACTTTTAATTTCAAATTACTATTCGCTTTAAATCTTATTAAAATATAATATTTATCATTCAACTTACAATGAACCACTAGACATTAATCACAATATATACTTCAAGTGAAAAAGTTGTCAGATAGATAAAGGAATTACTTAGATCAATTTTGACGCCACGAAAATTTATTTTTAGTTTTTTTGCTGACTAACATTTTAATAACGTTATTAAGTACCAATTGTGGAAGAAAAGTTCTGAGTTGTACCGGTTCTTTATTCTGCTATAACCCAAACTAAGCGAACAAATTGCTTTACTGTCATAAAAGAAGCTAATATTACATTAGTTATTCAATATCTCCCTGACTCAAATCTCAATGTACTAGTGTAAGCAGAAGATCCTGAGATCTGGGAACCTCTTAAACATTCCTGTTTACTATGTTACCTAGGAGTAAACCGTTTTTGGAGCTGTTTGTTCTATGGCTTAAATATGGCGAATCACATGACAAACTGTTTTGCCCTCGTCCAAACAGAAACTTCAATACTCGTACTTCATTCAATTATTTATGTTATTTCAAAGTATAAGTGGTAAATGAAACGGAATTTTCTAAATGAGGATTTTTTTCATTAACTTTCCCCAGAGAAAAAAGAAATTTAATAATTTTAGAGACATCTGAATCACTTTAACTTCTGTATATCAGACTACGTGAACCTACGTGAACCAAATAATTTCCTACGCTACGCTACAATGCGGTCGGTAATTTAGTACTTCCCTAGATGTTCCAGCGCGTTCGCTACATCGTGGAAAATAGTTCGTACTTCCTTCTAAGCAGCGTATCCACTTCCTCGCACTTTCCCGCAATGTTAGTACCGCTTCTTGTCGAACCCTGACACAATACATCCAACACGTGTTAGTCCACTTTTTAGGTGGGTGTTGCAGGAAAAAATATGTTTCTCACTTGTTCGTCCTGTATTTTAAAAGGCTGAATCCGAATTTCAACTTTGCTAACCGTGGAGGTGAAGCAACACTGTAAAAAATTGAAAAATCTAAAATAAGGTCATTTTGAGATTTTTTTCTGCACTTAAGACGCATACTAAAATACATAATTAGATTTTTAAGTAGTTATTTATGTTATGGTAGTTCAAATTCCAACTTTATCGGGGTGACGCAATATTGCTGAAAATTTTAAAATATTCCAAAAATTTAGCTTATTTCGATGGTTTTGGCAGATAAAAATACATAATAAGAAGTTTCACTTATTTTTGGTTGCCTTGAGATGGAAAGGACCCTGGTTCACATAACGCCATAGTCGGGCTTGAAAGACAGATATTGTAAAACAACGCTCTTATAGGAATGTGTGTCAAAGAACATGATTTAACAAAGTAAGACGATGGGTAATATCCATAAAAGTTGTAATAAAAGTGATAATTCAACATTTCCAAGAAAGTCATGTGACGACATTGTTTTGACGTCGAATACGCTTTTTTTACGACGTCGTGAAGAGGCCGTTCTCAGACATTGAATCGACGTTATATGCGTACACGTTGGCAACGTCTTCACGATGTTGTTTTCTGACGTCGCAACGAATTTGACGACGTTGTAAAGTCGTTGTCACGACTTTAAATTTCTACGTGGGNCACTTTGACTTTTTTTCTGAGACAACGCGCACAAAAATATTTACATAATTGGGTTTCTCACTAGTTCCTTGTGTTGCAAAATTCAAATTTCAACTCAAAGATAGTATTTGTCGAATTTCCACCTCGATAACTAAATGTAGAAAGGCCTACATCGCCACATAATAGGCAGTTGAAGATGGAGACACCCTAGATTTAAAAGCTCCTAATTTCCTGGTATCACATTTGGAAAGTGTATCAGTTCTTGGTGAAGATGTTAACATTCTGGTCATAATGATGGAAACTGATACCTCTGCACTCCTATATTGTTAAGACAGGGATGGGAAAGCCCAGCAATGTTGCGTCACCTCTACGAGATTGCGAAGTTGAAATTCGCATTCATCACTCCAAAATACAGAACGAACGAGTGGGAATTCTAACTCCGCAATTGTTTTTCAGGATAAACCACATAATGACTGGACCCTGTGGCAATGTTCATATTTAATACCATTATATTGTAACGAATCATTGATGTGGTTTGATGGCGCGGGAGAGTATTAACCTCCTCTTGAAAAAATTAACATGAATGTAAAATATTAGTTGTCATGTGTGACAGACCATATCATTAAGTTAAATTTATGAAGAGTGTAATTCTTTCTCTTATATTTTAATTTTTTTGACTCTTTATGAAATGGGAGGGGGAACAATAGCCGTGCGTTAAAGACAGGGTATAGGGAATGATGGTGGTGGCCGATAGTGTATTAATAACGCAAAATGACCGGGAGATTTGCAAGAAAAGATTCCCGTAGAATTGTCCTATTTACGTCCATTTCTTATATATATATATATA